>JAODAL010032398.1:0-46981 GCA_025379985.1 Phyllomedusa bahiana
CCCGGCCCCTTGACATTTCTAATGTTGTCATTGACTGTACCATAGAATGTACTGGGAAACTGAAAAGAAAATGATAAGTGGGGTGAAATGTAAATGACTCAATCCTGGTATCTGTGTCAATGAGACAGAAATGTTCCTCACTTCTGGAGCAGCATAACCAGCGGTGTCCACTATATCTGACACTGTGTCCTCCTTAAACATTCATTCATAGAGAGCAATTTTCATGTGTCCTATGTAATCTTGGAAGATATTTTCAGGTTTTACGTCACGGCACAAAGAAAGAGCTGACATTTATTTTTAAAAATAATTCTTGATTATTTTTTAATAGTTTTAATAATTATTAAAAAATAATTTTATATAACATATACATAAAAGTACAACTTGGGGAATTAAACTGAAGCTCAAAGCATATTGAGAGATTTGTAAAAAAAAAAAAGTCAGAGCACTGGTTTTGACATTTTGGACTGCTCGTACAGTAATACAAAGTTACAGCCAACTAATTTATTTTTTTCTTACATTTCAGATCAACAGTTTATTGGCATCAATTGACCTGGGGTTTGAGCAAGTCCATACATTGTCTCCTTCTATTTTCATAATCTGGAAAAAATAAGTGGAGGAAATTCTGAACAATCCCGACTTTTGAAGATATTACCGTATGTGTGCATTTGTGTGCAAACGTACTGGATTGGAAAACCGCTTGATACAGAATTCTGATAGTTGAAAGGAGACTACAGTATACACTGTGTACTGCTGTTCTTGTATTATTCCCAATGTGCTTCTATATACATAAGTGAAACATCTAGTTGTACCTAAAAGAGATATCTTATGTGCATTTTATTTTTATTATTATATCAATTTAGAGAAGTAATCTGAATTAAACCTTGCATAGAATTTTTGTTCACTGGATTGTTTATCATCTGGTGCTAAGATAGCCGGTGGTTTTATTTATTGGTGACACACCAATTAGGGCTTGTTCACACAGAGTTTTCACTCCGTGTTACAAGCGCTTTTTAGATCTGTTTCGGGGACCGACAGGATGGACCCAGAGACAGATCTAAACAATTAGCAGTGAAACGGACTCGAGCTGCGCTATGGAAACATGCAGCGGCGGTCTCTCATGTGAACGCCGCTGCATGTTTCTCATAGCCCGCAGTGATAATCTCACTGCTAATTGTTTAGATCAGTCTCTGGGTACTTCTTGTCGGTCCCCGAGACGGATCTAAAAAGCGCTTGTAACACGGAGTGAAAACTCCGTGTGAACAAGCCCTTACTTTATTTCTATTAGCTCTATTTCAGCTGTATTGTTGTTGCCTTTTTGTGGGTTTTCTGCCAAAATCATGTTGTTTTGATAATAAGAGACACATTCTGATCTTTCCTCTATGGACCCCTAAGTGCTAACATGGCAAGATGACTGAGGAAGAACTCTTTTTTTTGTAATACACAGCAGCGGATTATAATTTGAGTGATTTGGAAAGAAACCCGAAGTACCCATCTTCTAATGTGCCACAAAAGCTAATTGAGTGTCATCAACTGGATTAATCCAGTAGATAATGGCCCTCCTTATTCTCAGGTTTCTCTTCATCTCCAGAGTCTGCTGCACTCAGCCATGACACCATCAAGCTTCAGGATGTAGCATGTTATGACAGGCAGAGCATCCTGGTTTAGCTGGCTCTTGGACAGTGATGGACTGGTGAGCCTAGGACCCACAGTTGGAGTTGACACTAGGGGCCCACCAATTGAGTTTTTATGGGCCCACCGGTGGACTTTACTTTAGGGGTCCACCCTACAGCTACTATAAATTACTGTACATGCCTCCTATACTCTGCCTCTTACTTTTTGCCACTCTTTCTCAGATTTTTTGCCTCTTCTGAGGATGTATATGCAGTTAAAAACAACTCCGGGTCTACCATGCTCAGGGGCCCACCGGGGGTTTCCCCTATTCCCCTGTGGGCCAGTCCGAGCCTGCTCTTGGAGCTAAAAAGGGGACAGAAAGCAAGGGAAGTAAGTATGAGGAAGAGTCTGGTCAGTCCTGAAGACCATAAGAGAGCCCTGTCTGGTTCAGAGTTACATTTTCTACTGTATGTGATGGACGTTTTGCTGCAGTGAAGTTAATTCCACAGGCTCCTGGCCAGAAAAGTCATGAATCACTGAATGACAGTGAAGAAACTAGGAAGGTGCTTGGTTATAGGTAACCATGAGAAGTACTGTAAGTTATGGATGGTAGAAAATGCTTAGGATTCGCCAGGGAGATGATATATATGGCCATCCCCTTTAAATCTACACTAGGTTGTCATGGTAATTTATAAGTTCTCTATATGTAAAGAATTTGGCTGACACATTCATAGATATTTAGATTTCAAATTCTACATGAAAATTGTTACTGTCATGTCAACATATGAAAATGAGGACATTGATTTTGCTCTTCAGGCCATGAGTTACACTTGGTTGGTGGCTTAAGCATTTTTTGATCAAAACGTGTGAACTAAGAATCTCAAAGTTTTTTCATGTATTGTAGATAGCATAAATGCTTCTTTAGAGGTTTCATGTATTGTATTAGCCCTTTTAACAGATGGTGTGCCACTGGTTTTGGGAAAGTGCTGTTATACATATGCCGCAGCCAAGCCAGTGGCACCCAGGTTCACATTGTGTTTTTCAGAAATTTTTTTTTTTGTGCAGAAACTATAGTTGTATTTGGATATATTGCTTTTAATCTATATGGGGGGAAAGGGGATGCCTCCATTTTGGTTTCTTGCACCCCGCCCACTTCCACAGGTTGTTATATCAGTGCAGTATGCTTGCACAGTTGGTGCTTTTTTTATTTTTCTCTCTGGATTATGGAGGTCGGTTGACCCTATGAGAAGTCTGAATTTGACTCTAGTGAGATGTTAGAATACAGTAGGACCACCCGCCTTGAGATCCCGTTGTAATCTGGGGGGTGGCTTAAGCATTTTTTGATCAAAATTGTGAACTAAGAATCTCAAAGTTTTTTTCAAATATGACAAGTCTGGCTCAGGCACCACCTTTAACCTGGTCTGGCTGGTCTAACTGCTTGTTGTCAAAGCGAATGCAAACACCGCAAGGAGAGAGCGTAGATCCGGCGCACTTCAGAAAGGATGACGATCCTCTTGGGTGAATAAAAGGAATAGTTATTTTATTATTAAAAGCACAATGGACTTTTACCACTATGCATTTAAAACAAAGAGTAAAAACAAGACAAATCTTGACGCGTTTCGCGCGGAACACCCGCGCTTCTTCAGAAGCATACAATTGTTCTACCAACGTGTTATTTAAATAGACAAAACTTAACGGTCATAGTCCAATTAGTTTAAATTCAACAAGTCTCTGATGTGATGACTTTAAGTTGCGGCATTCAAAATGTAAGGGTGTCCATGATTGAACGGGACATCTGTCAATCAGAGTCAAGTGGCCGGATGTTACTTTGAGAAATAGCGTGATTGGAAAGCAAACATGTCAGTCAATTTCTGACATTCTGTCTAAATAGATACAGATACGAACTCTTTAGAATACATTTAACAAATAAGCATATGTAGATATCGTTGCATTAAAACTTCTAAAACATACCGCTAACACTCTAGATATAATATTATTCTAACAATGAACTTTTAGCTTAGAATTTTTGACAGAAAAATGAAAAACTGTTAAATATGAACAATAAAACTGAATAGTCAGCATAACAAATGAAAACATAATTTGCCTTTTTAATCGTAATATGTTAGAAAAAAAGAAAAAAGAAGAATAGTGTTCAAAGTGAAATGATTCAGTTGATAATAATGTTTATTGTACTGACCGAATCATTTCACTTTGGACACTATTCTTCTTTTTTATACTATACCAAGTGCTGGCAGGCACTTGAGCCTCTTTTAGGACAGAGATCTCGGCAGCCATGGTAAGGGCAACCAGGGCTGTCTTAACAGCATTATTGACCCCTGGGCAGAGCTGTGCACTGGGCCCCCCAACCAGACCACGCAGCAGCTCCTAAGTTATATAAAATGCTGCGTAGCCAGGTCTGGGGACGCAGGATGGCTGACCACATGATGGAGGGGCTATAAGGGTCATGGTCAGCCATCATGTGTCCTCAGGTCAGACTACGCAGCATTTTATATAACTTAGGAGCTGCTGCATCGACTGGCCTGTGGGCACAGGATGGGCACACACTAAGTCATGTAACCTCTGCTTGTGGCCAGCCAGCCATCCTGACCCGTGTCACTGTCCCCCAGAGTCTCTGTTATCGTATAGTAACTGCTTTGGCCCGGCCAATTACTATATGAAAAGAGAGACTCTGCGGGACAGTGACACGGGTCAGGGTGGCTGGCTGACCACAAGCAGAAGTTACATGATAGTCATTGTCACGTCCCCCACCCATATGGCCGTGTCACTGTCCCCCAACTCATTTGGCCATGTCCACTGTGAAAAGGGCCCCAAACGAGTGGGGGACAAGACAATGACATGGTCCTATATGTGGGGACAGTGACATCAATTCACTGTCCCCCCCAACTCGGACCATACCTCGTGTTTGTGGCTGGCCTGTCCAGTTGCTGCTGCTCTGAAATGGTGGCTGGAGGCTGGTCCCCGGGCTGTTGGTAAGGAAGGGGCTGTGGAGGGGACCTTTTTTTTTTTTTTTAAATTTAAATTATGAGGGTGCGACTAGTCCAGTGTGTGGCCGCGGCTGCTGGCCGGCCCGCACTAAAACTACATTTCCCAGGCAGCCCGGTGGGGGATGGAAGAAGACCGCCCGCGGCCGCCGGGATACCTGACTGCCTTTTTTTTCGCGCCTGGCACTTTACAGTTCACATGCGCGGGCTGGGCGGCGCCGCAGTGAAGAAAGGCGGCGCCGCCCTGTCTGCGCTGTGAACTGTAAAGCCCCACTCTGACCACCGCAGTCCGCACCGCCCTGACTGCGCAGCCCGAGAGTCCGGGACAAGTAACTAAGCGCAGCTGCGCAGGCAGGGCGGAAAGAACTGTGTCCGTCTGGCCTGCGGCGGTGAGAGAATCCATTGGGCCGGGTAGGCAGCCCCCCCCGGGGCCCCCAGGGGTCCCCTGTGCTCGAGGGCCCCCGGGCAAGGGCCTACCTGGCCCAATGGAAGAGACGGCTCTGAGGGCGACGGCAATAACAGCCCTGCAAACTTTTATGAGAGTTATTTTCGCACAACCTCAAGAGGTGAGCACGCTCTTACAGCATAAATAGATCTTTTAAATAGTACGAATTTACACTATTGTGTGCCCCCTATTTTTTCTTTTTCTTTTTTTCTTCTGCTTGTTGTCAAAGATTCATAAATGTGTCTACTTCTATGAATGTGATGTGACACCCCAGAACACCCCAAATCTTTGCTGCATTAAAAAGTGTTTTGCCATATTATAAAGTCACTTATCGTGCCAAAGTTTGGAGTGCGCCTGTTCATACATTCTTTTTGGCTCAAATTACAACAAAAAACAGTTGCAGCCCTGTTCATACATGTCACCCTTATTTTTAAGTATTATTCTTGGCCTTTCTAGTGGTGAAGGGAGATCTGAACACTGACTTGGTATCTCAAGAACATAGGAGGCTAGGTGTTCATGCTATTAGATTTACCTCAACAAAAGCTACACATCAGGTTCTGTAACCGTTTCGGTGTATTCTGTGAGCGGGGAGAGGAGACATAATCCATAGTTCTCTATGAGAACTGTGGATTACTGTAATGACTGGGACGTATCTCGCCCCATATTGAGCGCAGTACGTCGCGAAATACGGACCGAAATACATCCCAATTTCCCTTGTGTGAACATAGCCTAATAATGAATATGTATTTTTAGGGTATTATGCTTATGATGACGTTGTAGTATTTAAGGAAGGCAACTGACGCATTTGGGTGTGCTGGAGAAAGGGGCGTGGTTTTCCCCGAAACGTCGCACAACTGTTCGGCCAGCCGCCTGTCTGGGTGCTCTTTCCTCCTACACGCTATGTGAGAACATTGAAATACTAGCAAATAGTTTTGGATGGTTGCTTAATCCTAGGACTATGCGGCTAAACGTAAGTATTTTGTAAAACATATTACGTGACGACAAGTTGTCTGTTATTAACCCCTTAAGGACCCAGCCTGTTTTGACCTTCCTGACAAAGCCCTATTTTTGAAATTTGACATGTGTCAATTTATGTGAGAATAACTTTTTGACACTTTTACCTATTCATGTGATTCAGAGATTGTTTTCTCGTGACACATTGTGCTTTAAGTTAGTAGAAATTTTTATCCATACAATCCTTGTTTGTTTGTGAAAAATATCCCAAAAATTTTATGAAAATTTGGAAAAATTTGCGATTTTTAAAGTTGCAAAATTTCTGCGTTTCAAGACAGATAATTATTCAACACAAAATAGTTTATAAAATAGCATCTACCATTGTCCACCTATAGGTTGGCCCTATTTTTTAATGTCTTTTTTTTTTTTCGACATTAGAGGGCTTAAAATTTGTAGTAATTCCTCACTTTTTAAAGAAAATTTGCATTTAATTTTTTTGGGCCACTCCAGTTCGACTCCTTTGGGGGGCCTGCATGTTGATACCCCCATAAGTGCCCCCATTGAAAAACTAGCCCCTTTTCGTTTTTTACAACACTTTTAGGAAGTTTGATAACCTTAGATATTTCCAAAAATTAAGAAAAGTGGAGGTAAAATTTTAAAAATTTCACTTTTTTTGAAATTTTTTAAATTTTTTATCCTTTATTCACGTTTACGGTAAATTTGACTGGGTAAATGCAACTTAATATAAATTTCCCCGGTCGCCTTTTTTTGAGTATCCCATTTGGGGGCCCTAGTGCATTTTTTGGGTCACCCATGCCCCAAATAGGAGGAGCACCTACATACTCTGGGTCTCATTTTCATACGATTTTATTGAGGCGCCATTTCGGGTTTGGGGGGACCCCTAAGGGCTAAAACTAATAAACACCCTAAATAGCCCGCTTTTTGGAAACTAAACCCTAATGAATTATCCAGGGTTGCAATTTTAGTTATAACCCCACAGGTGATTCCCAATTTTTTTTGCATAAGGCTGTGAAAATGAAAACATTTTTTTTAAATAATCTGCAATTTTAGTTAAAATTTTCATATTACAAGGAATCCGAAAAAAAACCCTAAAACTTTGTTAGAAATTTCTTCCCAAATTCGGCAATACCCTACATGTGGGTGTAAACTGCGTTTGGGGGCATGGAGGGCGTATAAGGAGGGAGCGCTATTTTTGGGATTTGGAACGCAGATTTTTGGTGGGGCCAGTTCATTTGCAAAGCCCCCAAAGTAGAGATCAGGCGAAACCTTCCAGAAGTCACCCCCTTTTTTATTCAAACACCCATCAGGATCTATTAGGGTGTTGGCATTTGGATGCCCCAGGTTTCCGTAGTTTTTTTTTGCTGGGCAATGAAAAAGGGGGGGAAAAAAACAGTTCGGGGCATTGTTTTTTGAGTTACTTTTCACGTAAATACTCTATAAAATTGCGTTTTTATGTTGTCCTATTCTCAGCCAAAAATTTTTTTATTTTTTTCTGTGTGCAAATGTGTATGGGTTTTTTTTTTTTTGCGGTGAGTTGAAATTTTTTTGGTACCTTTTGGGTGCATATGAGCTATGTTTATTAAGGTTTTTCTAGTGTTTTGAACAAAAACCCCAACTTGGTAGTGTTTTTATTTTTTTTTTTATAGCGGTCACTGTACGGTATTAGAAAAGGTGCTTTATCAAGGTCAAAACAATTACACCCATACCCAATTTGTATATTTTTTATGTTTTTTGCTTTTATACAATAAAAACACTTTTATTCAACCGGAAAATAGTTTTTTGCTCGCCATGTCTGAGAGCCATAACTTTTTTAAATTTTTCTGTGCTTGGGGCTGTGTAGGGCTTTTTTTTTGCGAGATGATTGATGTTTTTTTTTAGTATCATTTTTTGGGGGGAAAAGGGTTTTGATCGCTTTTAAAACCATTTTTTTTGGGGGCAGGTGAAGAAAATTGCAATCCAGTAGTGTTTTTTATTTTTTTTTTTAACGGGCCCCCCGTGCATATCTGTGTAAGGGGGGCTTTAAATCTTTGGGCGCTTGATTTTGGCGCTACCCTATTTTTTATCGTTTTTTTTTGTTAAGACTTTAAAAAAAAAAGAAAAAGGGTGTTTTTAGTGTGTTTTTAAAAAACAATATTTTTGCTCGCTATCTTCTGAGAGCATACATTTTTTATTTTTCGGATACAGTCTGTATAAGGACTTTTTTTGGGGGATGAACTGAGTTTTTTTGGGTACAATTTTGGCGTTTCTAGGAGTTTTTGATCGCTTTTTTTTTCCCATTTTATGGCTGGGGAGAAAAATAACTTAATTCTGTGTTTGTTTTTTTTTTTTTTTTTACGGCGTTTCCCGTACAGGTTAATTAACATACAGTTTTTTAGGGCAGGTCGTTTCGCACGGGCGATACCAAATATGGGTACTTTATTTACTTTTGCTCTTTTTTGGGCGTTTCCGTTTGTAAAGGGAAAAAAGGGGGGGTTTTTTTCGTATTTTTATTTTATTTTTTGTGTTTGTGTTTACTTTTTTTTTCAATTTTTTTACTTTTTTCACTTTTTTTACATTTTTATTTTTCTTTTCCCCCCTAGGGGTTTGAAGAAGATCTTTGATCTCTAATTCAATAGGAATCAGGTGCTTGTTCTATTGGTTCCTATGACAACTGCGTCCGAGCCGGCCATGCCCCCAGGGGCCGGCCGGGCACCTGAGTCCAGACAACCCGGAAGGGATTTTTCTGCCTTCCGTGCTGTCTGTCAGAGGGCAGGGGCTGCACGGATCGCCCGATCCGTGCGCTGCTGCCGCCGACAGAGACGCAGGAGGAGCGATCTCCTCCTGCGTCTCTCTTAGTTATAGCGACCCGCTGGTCGCGATAATTAAGGGGTTAACCGCCCCCCCCCCCCCCGGAGTGATCGCGGGTCGGGGCCGACGCTGCGGGATGTCAGCTGTAATATACAGCTGACACCCCGCGCCGATCGCGCGAACTCTGCTTTAGAGTTCGCGCGATCCTCAGGACGTATCCATACGTCCAGGTGCGTGAACCCCCAAACGACCTGGACGTATGGATACGTCTAAGGTCGTTAAGGGGTTAATACATTTTCAGAAATTATTTCAATATAAATGGTACACTGCTTAATTGATGTTATGTGGATCAGATTTTATATGGAAATTCCTTGCCTACCTGTTTTTGTAAAGTTTACGAACATTATCAAGTAATGGTGGGAGACTTTTCATGGTGATAGTAATATATGATGATCCACCTCTGTTATAAGCCATAGCTAAGGTGGATTGCCTACATTTCAAACTATAGACACAAACATCCCCACACACTGGAAGCTGCAGCAGCAAAATTAAGGGATGCATATGCTGCATTTCAGGTTCTTCTATCTGATGCTAACTGGACTTCTGCCAAAAGGGTTTATTATGACCTCCGGACAGAAAAAAAGGAAGAAGTTACCAGGTCACAATTAGAGAATGATCTCTTCAAATATGGAAATAAGACGTGCAAACTGTTAGCAAGCTTGACTAAGAGGAGATATCAAAATTCACGCATGGGGCTCTCAGAGCACCAGTGGGGGAGATTATACATAACCCTGAACAGATTAATACAATTTTGGGAGGTTTTTGACAATCATTATACAGTATAAAAAATTATCTTTACATTATAACTTTACAGATGCCCGTACATTTTTGTAAAACATAGGGCGCTGACAGGCCAGTTCTAAATAGCTTTAAAGCAGTGTAGAATGAGCCAGAATCTAATGACCTGTTCTTCTGCAGTTCATAAATTTGCGTATTGTAGTTCCACTATGACAGGCTCAGGCAGACAACCTTTAACCTGGTCTGGCTGTTCTAACTGTTATGCACCTAAGTTTTGCGCCAAACATTCATAAATGTGTCTAATCCTACGAATGTGGTGCGACACGCCTCCAGAACGTCCCCACATCTTTGGCGAATTACAAGGTGTCAGAGCAGGCGCTGATTGCACCAACGTTTGGAGTGCAACTGTTCATACATCTATAGAACAGGGCTACGACAGCTTTTGGGCACAAAGTACGCCAGAATACTGGCGCAGTTCCATTCATACATGTCGTCCATAGTTTTACCTTCCCTCACCCAAAGAAAATGCCCAAATTGGGCTCTGGTTCTTACCACTCCCCAAATAAACAGTTTATTTGCTCGGTGTAGTGTTGAAGAGTGCCAGATAGAGCTGTGGAGATTTTACACGCAATAAAGAACCAAGATTCTCATGTGCATGAGGGAGTTACATGCTGAAACTAATAATGTCATATAAAAGTAGGTCCAGGTAAGGACCCGCAAGCAGTGGGTTTCAAAAGCCAATCTCAATAATTGATGTCAACTTCAAGCTTCTGTCCAAGGTTTTAGCAGACAGGTTGTCTGGGTGATGCTAGGATTGGTGGGATTGTCTCAGAGCGGCAAGGGAGATCAGCAGTTGGCAATATATCGACAGCTCTGGTTGTCTTGGACAAAATTAAAGTCCATAAACTAGAGTGACACCATCTAGTCATCATGGTATTAGATATAGAAAAAGTGTTCGATAATGTGAGATAGGAGGGGCTGAGTCTGATGATAGATGCAATGAGGTTAGTGGACAGCTTACGCATATACAGTAGCTGTTAGGCCTGCATAAGAACCCCATGGCTCAGGTACACACCTGGTTTTCTAGCTCCTGCTTTTTCCCAGCAGAAGAGAACCAGACAAGGCTGCCCTATGTTGCCACTGCTCTTTGACCTGGCCTCTAGCTAGGTAATTTGAGGACTCAGACCTCTATGGAGAAAAACAGGTGGGGTCGGAATGGGTGAATAGATACGTCTATCGTGGCTCAGCAGTCCCAGCAACTGGCGCAACAGGCGCAGCAATTAGACCAGTTGACCGCCATGGTGCAGCAACTTATTGCCTCTCAGCAACGGCCCTCGTCTCCTCCCGTGGTTCCTTCTATGCCAGCCATTTCGTCTGCCTCCGTGGGACCCAAGCTTTGTCTGTCGCTACCTACTAAGTTTGACGGAGATCTGAAACTCTGCAGGGGGTTTGTGACACAGTGCTCCATGCACGTGGAACTGATGGCCGACCAGTTTCCATCTGAATGGTCGAAGGTAGTGTTTGTGGTCAGTTTACTCTCCGGGAAGGCCCTGGCCTGGGCCACACCCCTCTGGGACAGAGGCGACCCGGTGACATCGGATCTGCGGTCCTTTTTCAAGAAGTTTTGTTTCGTGTTTGAGGAGCCAGCACACGCATCCTCTGCGGAAACCGCATTTCTGAACTTGCGCCAAGGGGATGCTACAGTAGGGGACTACGCTGTCCAGTTCCGCACGCTGGTCTCTGACCTGACTTGGAACAAGACGGCCTTGTGTGCTACCTTCAAGAAGGGTCTCTCCGGCAGAGTCAAGGATGCACTGGCTGCAAGAGATCTCCCGACGTCCTTAAGCGAGCTGATCCATCTGGCCACTCACATCGACGTGCGCTTTTCCGAAAGACAGGAGGAGCTCCGTCAGGAACGCGACTCGGTTCGGCCTCGCCGGTTCCCTCGCTTGGCTCCGGTGTTCCAGAAGCCTCCTCTGCCACTTCCGCAGCACTCTGGTGAAGAACCAATGCAAATTGACCGTTCCAGCTTACAGAACAAGAGCGGTCCCGACATCGCGCTGAGAACTTGTGCCTGTACTGTGCCAGTCCGGAGCACTTCCTGAGGGACTGTCCACTGCACCCCCATCTGGGAAACAAGCGCACCTAGGGTATGTGGGAGAGGCGTCTCTAAGCGTGAACAGTTCCTCTCCCCGTTTGACTATGCCAGTGCGGGTTGTAACAGGTGCCGGAGCTCAAGTTCAAGTCTCTGCCTTCCTTGATTCCGGGTCAGCCGGGAACTTCATGGACGCTGCTTTAGTGTCGAATCTTCGTCTTCCGGTGGTCCGCCTCGAAAAGCCTTTGGTCATTTCATCTGTGAGTGGAGGGATCCTGCGTGACTCCATCCAATTCCATACAGAGCCAGTGTCTATGCACGTTGGGGGTGCTCCACGGAGAGAAGATCACATTCTATGTGCTGAAGCGCTCCTCTTCAGCAATCCTGCTGGGGCTCCCATGGCTGCAGTGCCACGCCCCTATGCTGGATTGGGAAACGGGCAAAGTAATGCGTTGGGGGCAAGACTGCCAAACTCGTCTTGTGGCACCTCGCCCGCTGCTCCCCACTTCTCCACCGATGCCCTCTAAACCCCTGCCGGGTCTGCCTCCGAATTATCAAGATTTTGTGGATGTATTTTCCAAAAAGCAGTCGGAGACCTTGCCACCTCATCGTCCCTACGACTGTCCCATTGACCTGTTGCCTGGCACGAGTCCTCCCCGAGGCAGGGTTTATTCGCTGTCGGTTCCTGAGACCGAAGCCATGTCGACCTATATACAAGAAAATCTCAGGAAGGGCTTTATCCGCAAGTCCACGTCTCCTGCTGGTGCTGGATTCTTCTTCGTGGAGAAAAAAGATGGCTCTCTTTGTACCTGCATTGACTATCGCGGCCTGAATAAAATAACCGTGAAGAATCGTTACCCGTTACCTCTGATCACGGAACTCTTCGACCGCCTTCGCGGGGCCAGGATTTTCTCCAAATTGGATCTACATGGAGCCTATGAACAAATAACGTTGCGTAATAATGTTGCCAGTATTAATAATGAATATGACAACATGATGTTTAATGAACAGCTGACCTTAATGACGTTAAGAAACCTAGACGATAATGATAGTGGTCAAAATATAATTAGAGAGGATATAGAATTGGAATACAGTAACTCCTCATTTTATCCGCTTAAATCCCGTTCAGTGGCCATGGAAGCTTTCCAGACCACAATGGAACGTGATTTAAGAAATTTAATGGAAGAAAGTAACTCGAAAATTATATCAGTGTATAATCCCAGAAAAAAGCAAAACATCAGTTACAAAGAAAGACAGGCTTTAAAGGAACTTAAAGAGAATAATAACCTTATAATTAAAAAAGCGGATAAGGGGGGATCTACTGTTATAATGGATGCAACTCTCTATAAAAAATTGTGTGTGGAAATATTAGAAGACACAAACGTGTATCGAAAAAATGCAGGAAATTCCCAATTTATTGGGTTTTTAGAAAAAAAAAACTCTAAATTGTTAGAAGAAGGTGGCATTTTTTGGAGGTTTTTAAAAGGGTAAAAAAAAAAAAATACCTAGAAATGAAAGAAAAACAAACTCCCAAATTTTTTTGGAATCCCCCAAACCCACAAAAAAAAAAATTTTCCACCAGGCAAACATCCCAAAATTTTGTGAAACCGCAATTAAAATTTCACGAAAGATTAAGCAATTTTTTTTAAACAAACCTACAACCAAATGTCCAACAGCCCCAGGGGATTTGAGGGACAGTAAAATTGGGACTGGGAAAATTTTTTTTTCAGGGCCCTTTTCATTGGTTTTACTAACTTTTACCCTGGTTTAAATTTAGAGGTAAAATTCTTTTTTTCTAACATCCCCCAAGAACAAAATATTTCCACTATACATTATCACCTCAAAAAAAAATATTTGCCAATATGAGGAAAGGGCTCAAATTGTTTCTTTTGGGGAGTTGGGGTTTCCTCCTAAAAAAATAAAAATTTTAAATTGACAGTGATATTTTCATACAGTTAAAGGGGGTTCCGAGGGGGGCCCCTCCCCCTCCATCCATCGAAAAACCTTTTTTAAGCATGGTTGGGGAACAACATAGATTTTTTGGGCACAAAAAACCCTTTAGTCCCCCTGTTACTTGGTTTTGGGGCTACATCGAAGCCTCTTAATTGTTTGGGGTCACAAAAGGGCGTTCCCTACCCGGGGTTTGTTTTTTAAAAAAAATTCTAACGCACAAAATTTTGCGTTTCCCATTTTTCGTTTTATAAAGAAAAAATTTTTTTTGGAAAATTTTTTTTTAGGGAGATGCCAAAAAATCCAAGTGATTACCACTTATTCAAAACCTTTTAAATGGAAAAAACACTAAATTTAAAAGCGGAAAAAATATCAATTTTAGCACAATTAATGCTATCCCACTGGGGGGGAATTTTTTAAAGGGAAGGGTGCCTGCCTCGGGGTCTGATTATAAATAGAAAAAAGAAAAATCTAAAAAAAGGCTAAAGGAAAGAGGATATAAAAATCCAAAAAAAGGGGATTAAAGAAAATGGGAAAAAAAAACTCAAAAAGATTATTGCAAAAGAAATTTTTAATCAAAGAAAGGATAAAATAAAAGAAATCTCAAAAAAAAAAAATTTGGTATTTTCTACACCTTATAACACCAGTTTTGATAAAATTAAAAAGATATTCTTTAAGAATATTAACATATTAAGGCAAGATATGCAATTGGCGAAAATTCTAGATAAAGGAGTAATTTGTGTCCCCAAAAAAAATAAAACAATTGGGAATTAGGTTTCCCCCAGTACTTTTACAAGTCAACATAACAGGAAGGTCTGGTTCACACAAAACGGATTCTATCAGTGTGGTGGACGCAGGTGTAATATGTGCAAGTTTACTCAAAAAATTAAAACTTTTAGTTCAAATTCAACAAAAAGAATAAAACCATACAAAAGTCATTAATTGCGACTCAACCATATAGTCTACGGATTAGATGCAATGAATGTGACAAACTTTATGTGGGTAAGTAGAAACAGAAAATTGAAAACAAGGATTTCTGAACATCTAAATGTATAAGTAAAGGACATACCACATATTCAGGAGTAGCCAAACACTTTTGGAAGAACATGGAGGTAGTATAATTAGTTTGTCATTTTTTCGGAAATAGAAAAGTTAGAAAAGCCTTTAAGAGGGGTGACTGGCAGCGAAAGGTCCGTTTGCGCGAAGCCTACTGGATTCTGGAGTTACAAACCCAGAATGGATTAGGTTTAAATCTTTGCAATGACCTAGCTTACATACATTAAATGCTAATTTATTATTGGGATTGCATTATTGTGTAAATAAGTAAATACATTGTTATGGCAATATTAATATACAAAGTAATTTTAAATGTTTTTATATTTACATATCCAAAGTGAAAGCTTTTAGGATGTACGTAGTGTATCACATGATGCCTTTCCCTATTTAAAACGTCACTTGGGTATGGGCTTTGAGCCGTGAACAAGGTGCAGGTTAGCACCAAAACGCCGGTTTTGCCTGCCATGCCTTTTAATATACCCTCTGCACTAAGATATTCTGAATAAAGAACTCTCCTTCACCAAAGCCGCTGCTGGATTTCGTTTGTGGTTTCATATAAAGAATATGTCCTATGATCTCATCCGCATTCGGCAGGGCGACGAGTGGAATACGGCGTTGAACACACGGGAGAGCCATGTCAAGTATTTGTTTATGCCGTTCGGCTTGTGCAATCCCCCGGCAGTCTTTCAGGAATTTGTTAATGACATCTTTCGTGACCTCATTTATTCCTGCGTTGTAGTATACCTGGACGACATTCTGGTCTTCTCGTCTGACCTAAAGACCCACCGTCTCCATGTTTCGCCAGGTTCTTAGACGTCTCAGAGAGAACCACCCAATATCTAAGTTGGAAAAGGGCCAATTTTCAAACGGTCCAGCTTGCCCTTCCTCGGGACATAATCTCTGAAAGAGACTTCAAATGGAACCCGACCAAGCTGTCTCCGTCCAGCATGGCCCCGCCCCTCGGTCACGGGCCATTCAACGTTTTTTGGATTTGCCCACTACTACCGCCAGTTCATTCCGCACTTCTCCACGGTGGTAGCCCCAATTGTGGCTCTTACTAAGATGTCGGGCAATCCTATGGTTTGGCCACAGGCGGCTGAAGATGCGTTCTCCCGGCTCAAGTCGGCATTTGCTTCAGCCCCTATCCTGTCCCGTCCGGACATTGAGAAGCCTTTTTCCGGGAGGTAGATGCCTCTTCCGTGGGAGCTGGGCGGTGCTCACTCAGCGAGATCCTAAGGGCAAGACCATCACGTGGGGCCTTCTTTTCGAAAACTTTCTCTCCAACCGAGAAGAATTACACGATTGGAGACCGTGAGCTGCTAGCTATTAAGCTAGCCGTAGAGGAATGCCGCAATCTTCTGAAAGGGTCTCGTCACCCGGTCACTATTTATTCAGACCACAAGAATCTCACGTATTTACAGACAGCCCAATGCCTCCACCCCCGGCAGGCTCGCTGGTCCCTCTTCTTCTCGCGATTTAACTTTGTGATCCATTTCTATCCCGCCGAAAAGAACATCAAAGCAGACGCCCTGTCCCGTCCCCTCAACGTTTTTGGTGAGGAATCGCCTCCTTGTCACATCATCCCACCAGATCTTTTAATTTCCGTGGCCTGAGTGGATCTCCGACAGGTACCCCCTGGCAAGAGTTTTGTGCGACTTGCACTTCACAGGAAAAATCTGAAGTGGGGGCATGGTTCGCAGGTATCTGGCCATCCTGGAGTGCGGAAGACGGGACAGCTCGTAGCCCGCTACTATTGGTGGCCTGACCTCGTCAAGGACGTCAAGGACTTTGTGGCATCGTGTCCTGTCTGTGACCACAACAAGACGCCTCACCTTAGGCCTGCGGGTTTGCTTCAACTCTTGCCCATTCCTAACCGCCCAAGGTCCCATGTTGCCATGGACTTTATTACAGATCTTCCGTCATCCGCTGGTAATACTGTCATTTGGGTTGTCGTGGATCGCTTCTCAAAGATGGCGCACTTTGTGCCTCTGCCTCGCCTGCCTTCTGCACCTCGCCTTGCAAGTCTTTTTTTCCTGCATATTTTTCGTTTACATGGTCTCCCTCTTCATATTGTGTCTGACCGCGGAGTGCAATTCGTATCAAGATTCTGGCGATATCTCTGCTCCCAGTTAAGAGTGAATCTGGACTTCTCCTCTGCGTAACATCGTCAGTCTAATTGGCAGGTGGTTCAACCAGGTCCTGGAGAATTATTTGCGCCATTTCGTCTCCACCCGACAGGATGACTGGTCAAACTTGCTTCCCTGGGCAGAGTTCTCCTATAATTCGTTGGATTCTGCCTCGGCTGGTGCCTCTCCATTTTTTGTGGTGAATGGACTTCATCCCTACCCTCCCCTCCTACTGGTGTCTGCCTCAGATGTTCCTGCTGTGGATACCGTAATTTGCGACTTGAGGCCACTTTGGGTGAAAACCAGCAATCTCTGCAACGGGCCTCTGCCCAGACTAAACTCAGAGCGGACAAGTGCAGGAGACCGCCTCCATCTTTTGCCCCCCGGGAATAAGGTCTGGTTATCATCCAGGTACGTTCGCCTAAAGATCCCCAGCTACAAGCTAGGCCCCCCGGTATCTCGGGCCAATTGTGGTGTTGAAGAGGATAAACCCGGTGGCTTACAAGCTCAAGTTACCTCCCTCGATGCGCATCCCGAACTCCTTCCACGCCTCTCTGCTGAAGCCCTTTATCGTGAATAGGTTCTCTCAGAGGGTGGCGCCTCCTTCTCCTGAGGCCAATACTTTTGACGTCTTCACAGTGAATGAATCTTGGCTATGAAGACGATCGGGGAAAGCGTCATTTTCTCATCGACTGGAAGGGGTTCGGGCCAGAGGAAAGATCGTGGGAACCGGAGGACAACATTATGGATCGTAGGCTTCTGCAGAGATTTCTCCAGGCCAGGAAAAGGTGAGGCCAAAGGGGGAGGTACTGTCACGAGTTGCTCCGCAGCCTGCAGTTCAGGCTGCGGGCGCACTCGGTCCCCCCTTGCGCCCATAGCGAGTGGCGCCGCGGTCCGCATGTCGGATCGCGGCCGCACTCGCTCATTTGAGCGCAGCCACTTACCTGGCCACATTCCTGCTGCCCTGCGTCTGTCTGCCGGCCGGTGTGCGCGGCCCCGCACCTTAGGGCGCGCGCGCTCCGGCTCTCCTAGATTTAAAGGGTCAGCGTGCCGGTAATTAGCTGATGCCGGCCGCTGACCCTATATAATGCTCCACCTTCCGGAAGCACTTTGCCGAATCCATAGTGCCCGTATCCTATGCGAGGAAGCCTTTTCTGTGTTCTGGTTGCCGTTTCCGTGTACCAGTCCCTCCGGCTTACATTCTCCGACCATGAACCTTTGCTGCCTGCCCTGACCTTCTGGCCTGTCCCCGACTACGAGTTTGCCTGTTGATTTTGCTCTACGCTGCACCTCGGCTACCAACGCAAGCAAGTCACATCAGGGGTAGCGACCTGGTGGAATCCCTCCGCAGAAAGTCCATTACGCTTTGCGGCGGCCTCTGGTGAAAACCGTTACCCACTTAGACTCCGCTCCCTGGTGTGGCCCGTACCACCGCTTGCGGTGGCCCAGTGGATCCACTACCTTGGTTCATTACAATAACTCTATCTATGGCTTTGATATCCCTCCCTTTCTACGTGAATCATCATAGAATCACAAAATATCTCAGATGTCAGGAGTCAAAAACCGACTTCTGGCATAGCATGTGGTTATATCCAGAAATTCAGAGTTTTAGATGCAAAATATTGGAATTTATCCATATTTACTTGGTCATAAAGGTCGATAACTCTCCCCATGGCTTGATTTTAATAATGTCAAGCCTCCTGATAAGTCCCAGTCTGCTGTGTGGCAAAAGAAAAAAAGAATGATTCATCTAATTTTGATAATTACTAAAAGAGCAATTATTAGTCATTGGTTCCAAACCGAAACAACTCTCATTTCCATTGTCGTTGATAGTTTAAAGCAGTGTTTTCATGTCAATTTAGTGATGTAAGAGCTCCTAAGACACTTAACACCAGAACTTTTTTCACAAACTGGGGACCTTCATGGAATCTCATATGTCTCAAAGAGAAATTCAAGGGATAATGCAGGAACTTCCGTAAGCAGAATGGTATATGGTATTGGTTGTTTAAATTGCATGGGCAGCTACTCGGTGTGAATGAAGTAATTTAAGAGGAAGTGGACAAATAGGTTGCCTGTGAAGCAGAGAACTCCTTTCATGGAGAGGGGGGGAAATAGAACTTCAGTATATTGTGCCCCAAGAGGGGATACCTATGTAGGAGGACAACGCTGCAGAGACACTCTTTCTTTCCTTCCTTCTTTCTTTCATTATGTTTTTCCTTTTATTTCCATGTCACAGCAATTTTGCATGCTTATATATTTATAAGCATAAGGATGAGCAGTATTATTTACTTTACAATGATATTTCAGGTCAGATACATTACTGTTAATTGACTTGTATATAACTATGCTTAGAGTACTTCCCAGCATTTATGGTACCGTGCTCTTATAATACTACAGTATGTCTTCATTTTTATGTGAACCATATACATGTCGCACTTTCTGTATATTTTCTACCTTGTCTCATTATATCTTAGAAAATTCCTATAAAATATGTTGAAAAAAAAGAATAATTCTTGAACATAACTTTATACAATATATATGTATATGTACATTAACAAAAACAACTAAGGAAGTCAAAGGTGATTGATATGTTTATGTCTGAACATATAACTACTGTAATTACCGATGTATGACACTATACTTATGCAGATATTGGATTCCGCAGATCATCTCTGCCACAAAGAGTCTGTGAAGTAGAAAACAGAGTATGGATTAGAGGTTACATAAATGATCACACAGAGAACATAAGTTAATTACACATAAGGGATTGTCCCCACTGCACGGGTTTTCACCTGGTTTTACAGACGGTTTTGAAAACTGTCTGTAAACCGGGTGTCAACTTTTAAAATGGACATTAATGGAAAATCTGTGCAGCGGTCCCCACTGCACGGATTTTCTGCCAGACGGTTTTATAGACCGGTGGCGGTCTGAAAAACATAGAACATGTTCATTCTTCCGCCCGGTTTTTGAGCAGAATATGAGTAAGTCTATGCGAAGGGGGAGGGCTTTTCTCCGCAAACAGTGGAGAAAAGCCACCCACCTGCAGCTGTGTGCACGGCCCCAAAACAGTGCAAATACCGGTCGGGATTTCCGACCGGTATTTGCACTGTGCCATGTGAACAGCCCCTAAGAGTCCTGTTCATGTCCTTATTTTCTCCAGCTATCCTTTTCTCTAGGTCTACTAGGTAGCGACTTTTTGGATCCCTATTGAATGAATCAGTTATAAGAGATATACCTTGTCTGTCTATCAAATGGCGCCCAATCCATCATTATGTCAAATAGATCTCCACCAGTTATGTGGTCCATTGCAATGATATATCTAGTTGATGTCTCCAAAGATGTCCACATAGATGTTGGCGAGCAGATCCCAATGGCAATTCTTAGAACTTTAGCTTTGTAATGATTTTGTCCTCTACTTGACAGTTTTTCACTGGAATTAATGCCAAGATGACCTGGAGAAGAATAAAATCAGATCAGATGAAGAAGAATTTTGAAACGGAAACTGATTTATGAAAATGATATGTGTAATAAACTGAAGAAGTTTAAAGTTTGGGCAACTTATTTTTCTGTAGCTCCCCTCTCCAAGGTTTTCTTGAAAATGGAAATTTTCAAAGTCAATAGAGTTAATGGTGTCACTGTCACAGCGTGTGCCACGGCCCGACATCCGGACCGCTTCCGCGCTCGTCTCCTGACTCCCGGTGTGTCTCATGCTGTGATCCAGGCCTCTGGCCGCAGACACGCCCGTTCTCGCTCTCCTCATGCGGTCCCTTCCAGTCTGCGTGCGTCTCTGCTTGCTCCTGCTGCGAGACATACCTCCCTTTGCCGGCCACTAGGGGCATGCATGCACTGGACTTGATTTAAAGGGCTAGCACGCAAAAGGTAATTTTTCTTCTACCAATTGCCTTTGGGCAGGGGATTTTTAGGAATTTCTCTTCCTGCTGTCCGTGCTAGTTGTTGGTGTCCATTTCCTAGAGACATTTTCTTGTGCGTTCCCTAAAGAACCTTCTCTGCGCTACTATTTGCTTTATTGACCTAACCTCGTTTGTCTGACCATCATGCGCTGGTGTGGTTCCTGCTCATGCCTGCCTTTCTGTCCTTCTGCTTTGCTGCTCTGTGTTCCAGCCTGTTCCAGTGTCTCCAATTTTGGCTGTCACCACTATGGCCTTCGTTGGTGGTAGTGACCTGGAGGTTCCCTGCAGCAAATTCCTTCCTGCTTTGCTGCAGGTGCTGATGAAGGCAAGGGGCCCCTTAGACTCTGCTTCCTGGCGTAGGCTTCGCCAGCTCTACGCGGTGACCAGTGGATCCACCATACTCTCATCTGACATGGATTGACTAATTTTTGGGGGGGGATTGTGGTTTCTGCATGGCCAAGGCAGTTCGGCATGACCGTTATGTTGGAAGGTGGTAAAACTTCCTTTTGCTGAAAAAAACAAATGCATTTTAGCAGAAATCAAAAAATCAAATTTTTTTAAAATAATATTGAAGTAATTTGAAGAAAAAGTATAACTTGGGCATATTTATCTATTCTAAAAAGATAATAAATTATGTGATGGGGGGGGGTAAACTAATGATAAGGCTTAGAGTGTGTACATGTAATTGAGCAATAATAACACTATATATGTCACGTGGTGATATACTTACACAATTTAAATTGGAAAGGTGGGTGGTTCTGCCATACTTCACCTCGCCCCAGTTTATGTAGTTGAAGTAGGAAAGTTGAGTATTGATTGTCAATCTATCACATGGAGTTATACAGAGGATCTGTCCTCCTCAAATACTCTTATTGCTGAAAGCAAAGTCAGCAATTTTGATGTGTTCCATGTCATTTAGGAGGATATTTTCAGTTCACTGAAAATAAGATGATTACACACAAGAGTCCTGTTCATATCCTTGTTTTCTTCAGTTGCCCTTTACACTAGGTCTACAAGGTACAAGTAGCAGATTTTGTGGATCCCTTTTCAATGATTCAGTTATAAGAAATATACCTTGTTTTCTGTTCATCAAATGGTGCTCATTCCATCATTATGTCAAATAGGTCTCATCAAGCCATGTAGTCCATTGCAATGATGTATTCAGTTGTTAGTCTCCATAGATGCCTACAAAGATGTTAGGAAACGGCTCCTAGCAGCAATTCCTAGGAAAACTTGTAAAGATCTTGTTCCTTTTGATTTAGCCAAAAATTTGATGACAGAAATTTTCACTGAAAAAACAATCCCAAAAGATGACCGGGGAAAGTCAGAAGGAAAAATTTTAAAAAAGGAAACGATTTAGAAAAAGATATGTATTAATGAACAGAAGAAGTTTACTGTTTTGGTCACTTACTTTACTGTAGCTCTCCTCTCCAAAGTTTCCTTGAAATTGAAGATTATCAAGGTCAATAGAGTTAATGGTGTCAACCAATTCTCTTTGGGATGGAATATTACTCCTGGCATCGGCAAGGTCTTCTACTGACATAACCGTTATGTTGAAAGGTGGCTGAAGGCTTCCATTTTCTGAGATTAAGCAATATGTATCTTATATAGAAATCCAAAACCTACATAATGAAGTAACTTTGAAGCAAAAAAATTTATAATATTGGAATCACAAATTTTTCCCCAAAATATAAAAAAAAAAAACAAAAAAAAAAAAAATTATTGTTGCCCATAGCAACCAATCAGAGGTCACATTCCATTTTTTTAAATGCTCTACAACAATGGAAACTTCTACAACATGAAGCCTTATAATAACAATAATAATGATGATAATAATAGCATAATCCACCTCATTCCCTCAGTCTTATTCTACTACACTAATCTTGTCTTACTTGATTCATCTTTTTCCACTTTTCTGTTGGCTGTAGAGATAGTCCATGTACATTATTTTGGCGTCGTGAAGTAGCTGTTCTCAGCTAATGGTCTTCAAGTACCGTTTCCATCCACTGATCTTGCACAGGCAAGTTGTCTCTTACCTTACCAATATCTGTTGTTCTTGATTCTCTTCTGGGCTGCCTCTTTACTTTCAGATCTTGAGAAAAAAAGACTTTGCTGATGTAAATTTTGGGGAACCCCTTTTCCCTTGTAACTCCCTTTCCACTTTTTGAGGATTACATCTTTGTTCATCCTCCTTGTCTCAGGGGCCAATTCACTGGGGTTTTTTTCATGCTGTTAAGAATGACCCTTTGAAATTCTTTATCAGTAGAGCTTGAGTGAGACTGAGATTTTGTGAAGTTCTCAATTTTCCTTTTCTTCGTAGTGATGCCATGTCTCTTAATCTTTCTTGTTTTCTCCAGAATTTGTCTTTTACATGCCATTTCTGAGATGTATATGAAACTGATGGAGAAGCTGAGTACAAAAATCCTATTTAGTCCGTACCTTTTGTGTACGGTTGGTAGTGGACCCCGGGCCCCCCGCAAGCGATGGGGGGGAAAGCCCACACCAGGGAGCAAAAAATTTTAAGTAGGGTCCCGGAAATTCACCAGACCCGCCCAAAGGGGGGAGGACTGCTGCGGGGGAATTCCCGGGTTTCGCTTCCACTGGCGGGACTTGCTTGCTTTGGGGCCAAGGATGGGCGAGGTACGATCGTCGGGCGGGCTCTTATGGGGGGAACAGGCGGGGAAGGTTTGGGCGGCGACAGAGATTCTGGTCAGTAAACATAAGCAAACGATTTTGGGTACCCCGGAAAGAAAAGACAAATTTTTGGGAAAGTTTTCCCTCGATAGGCTATGACCCAAAAAAAGCCCGGGGCAAGGCGGGTCGGGAAGAGGCAGGTTAAAATTTAGGGGCATAAACCGGGCAATGGCCATTCCCGGGGGTAGGGCCCCCTTTAAATCTAAAAAATGGCGGGCGGCACGGGGCCGGGGGACAGAGACGGACGGGAAAAGGAAAGCGGGTTGGGTAAGTGAACACGGGGCACGGGCAAAAGGGGGGGAGGGGGAAAAGGACACGAGGGTGCGAGACGGGGCCCCCTTTTCGACTTTGGGGCAAGGGTTTTTGACCTGCGCCCCGGGACAAGGGCCAGGGGCATCCGTGCACTTGGGCCCGGGGTTTCACAGGGTTTATTTCCGGGGGAATTTGTAAAGCCGGGGTTTTGGCGCCGGAAAAATCCAGCTTTAAAAAGGGGGCCGGGGGGCGGGGCCGGAGCGCGGGGGGGGGCGCAGCTTCCCCGGCCCCATAGACTGTCATTATCCGGCGCGCCCGGCCGTAAAAATTTTGGTGTCCTTTCCCCCCCCGCAAAAAGATTCCCCCGAGGGGGGAAAAGGACAGGGAAAAACCCCACTGTTCTTTTTAATGAGAAGAAAAGGGGAAAATTAAACCGTAATTTTACCCCCCGACGGTTTTGGGTGTATTTGAAAAGCGAAAAACCGGGCACGGATCGGCCCCCAAATTTCCCCGGAAAAAAAACCGGTGAACAAAGGCCTTACCCTTTTTAAACCGGGCCCCAAACGAAGTAACATCGCAGTCCCACTCTTATAATTTCTTTTCACTGCAATAAGGAATGAAAAGGGAAAAGGGGGCCTTTTGGATCTCGGGACTCAAAATTGCGGGGAGATCTAACAATCAGACTTTTGTTTTGATAAAAAAAAGTTGATGAGGAAAAAACCCTTTAAGTAAAGTTAAAAAATCTGCCTTCCCTTTTGGTACCCTCAGATGACTTTTTGCCCCAAATTTTAAACCCCCCAAAAGGAAACCCGGCTTTTTTTTTTTTTTGGTAAACCGTTCGTTTTTCCCTCCCGCCTTCTAAAGCCAAAAATTTTTTATTTTTTCACCTACATTACCACAAAAAGGGTTTTTAATTTTTGGGGGACAAAATTTGTACTTTCTAAGGGTTATTCATATATTATAGAAAAAACGGGGAAAACCCAAAACAAAAAAATTCCAAGTGGACAAATTGTGAAATTTTTTTTATTTTTCGCCATGTTTGGGGGGTTTTTTTGTTTTTTACGGCGCCCCAATTTTTTTTAGTAATATAATGTGTTTTC
The DNA here is from genome assembly GCA_025379985.1 of Phyllomedusa bahiana. Classification (NCBI taxonomy): domain Eukaryota; kingdom Metazoa; phylum Chordata; class Amphibia; order Anura; family Hylidae; genus Phyllomedusa; species Phyllomedusa bahiana. Next base: position 24,803 of record JAODAL010032398.1, read on the forward strand.
TGAATTTCTAAAGGTTGTTATGATTGGCAATGCCAAAAATGAAGGATTTCCGTTATTTTTTTCGTAACCTTTAAAAAAAATTCCAAACATTTTCTATTTTTAAAATTTTGGGCCCCAAACCGGCCCATTTTGTGCGACCTTTTAACTTTTTTGTACAAAACGCCAAAGGAAAACCCGGGTGGGGGGGGAATTTTTTTGCGGACAAAGTTTACTTTTTATTGCTAGCGTTTTGGAAAATGCATGCAAATTTTTTTTGGGATTTTTTTTAAATTTTTCCCCACTTTTTGATTGACGTAAAATGCCCAAAAAGCGCAATTTTGGCTTTGGGGAAAAATTTTTTTTCTTCTACGGGTTTTCCCGCATACGGGAAAAAAATGTGTTATTTTTTTAAAGATCTAATTTTTTGGGAACCCCCGGGGGATCCCAAAATATGTGTAACTTTTTTTTATTTTTTAATGTTTTTTATTTGTAAAAAGGGGGGAAAAGGGGGTGTTTTGAACATTTAATACTTTTTTTTGTATTTTAAAAAATTTTTTTTTTTTTTTTTTTACTGTAAAAAAAAATTTAGTCCCTATGGTGCTTTTACCACTAGGGGGGCAATTTTTTTAATACAACCAAATGCATTGCATAGGCCCAAAAACATTAGGGTGTTTCAAAAAATGGCGGGGTTTCCCCCCCCTTTCCCGTCTGGGGGACGGAAGTGGGGCAAACCGGCCAAAGGTTTAAATGGGCGGGATCCTTAAAAAGGGGGTCCCCACCCCCCCATGCCCGGGCGTGGGTTTTGGTTTCCGATAGCCCTAACCCATCGGGGCGCGCCCCCGAGCGGGCCCTTCATTTTAACGCCCCCGGGGTCCTTTTCCCCCGGTTTTTGATTTAGTTAAAAGCGCCCGTTTTAAGGGGGTTAAAAAATGTTTGGGTGCAGATAGGTAATAAACTCTGTTTTCCTGGGCAGTTTGAATTCGGAAAAAAATTTTATTGTTTGACCCCTAGAAAATTAATTAAATAACCCCCAAAACATGGGCAAAAAAAACTGAAAAAAGTTTTTTTGCAAAGTTTTCTCCATTTTTATGTAAAAAGTTAATTTAAACCCAAGAACCCCTTTAAACTTTAATGAAATAACTGTATATATTTACCAATTTTTTATAATCATTTGGGGTCTATAAAAAATCCCCTGTTAAACTAAAAGTACAGACAATTTTATTACCCCGCTATTTGAAACAAGCCCCTTTTATGGGTTTTAGATCCCCTTTTTTATTAAGGAAACCCCTTTTAAAAACCCGAACTAAAAAGCAAAATTTTTCATCTACTAAAAAATCCATTCAAAAATTTCCAGTTTTTTTGCAAGAAAAAATTGCCCCCAAAAAATTTTGTACACTGGGATTTTCTAGGCGATGGAGCCCCACAGTTTTTGTTGCCCTAAGTCCTTATAGACAGAAAAAGTCAAGGGGTCTCTAAGTGGCCCATCAAAATTTCAACATGCCTTTTAAAATGTAAATTTTAGTTTGACAAGAGCAGATCCCATTAACATGTAAAAATAATGGGCTCAAAAAGGAACATTATGGATAAAATAGGATGGATGTTAACTACACAATATTATACTGGACAACCCATTTAACATTATAGCCCTACACATTCTTTGTCCATACTGTGTAGCTGAGCATAGGGGCACGCTGATGTGGCAGTAAAATACAAACACAACCCAATATCAGCAGCACTCTAAAACACCAAAAAAAAGTCAAAAAAGGGGCTGTTAAAAAGGGGCCGTCCAGCAATAAAATATTTAAAATATATATATATATATAATATATATATATATATATAATTTTATATATATTTATATATATATATTTTACACAGGACCCAAACCCTTTTTAAAAAAGTTTGCCTAAACAACCTTTTGTCCATATTTAAATAGTTTTTTATCCAAATTTTTTTCCCAAAAACTTTCCCCTTTTGAATCAATAAATTTTTTAAAAACGCTAATAGGATAAGCTTTTGTCAATCCTAAAAAACCCCTTACAGAATTTTTTGTACAGGGCCCCGGTGAATAAAAAAAACACAATTGTGGTTTATGCCCGTAAACAGGGACTGCTTCGAAACCCCTTTTTTCTTTGTAGGTTTGGGGCAGGTTTTTTTTTGTTTGCGGCCCAAGGTCTGGGTGGGGGCGAAACCCCGGGGGAAATACTCCAGCCCCAAAGGGTTTTTTACTTGGGCCCGATTTTAAAAAGGGAGTGGTTTCAGGGAAAATCTGGAGGTGTTTTGGGGCCTACAACCATGAATGTGTACAACTGAGCTGTGAAAGGGTGTTTTGGACCTGAAGGGATGTATAGGGCTTTGGGGAAACATATCATATGCATGCTATTTACCTGAAGTAAAAGGAATTTTTTGTTAAAAACTTGTTTTTTTGCTGAAGGGCCCAAACTGAAAATTTTTGTTGAAAACCCGCGGGGTTAAATAAAAAAATTTTCTTTTTTTTGGACCCAAAAAACCCCCTGCCTGTGCTTGCCTTTGTGCCGACCCCTCACAAAATATTAAAATATTATATTTTATATTATATATTTTATAAAACTTATATATATATTATTAATATAAAATTTTATTATATTTTATAAAATTTTATATTATAAAAATATATTTAAAAAAAAAAAAATTTTTCCCAAAAATGCCTTTTAAAATGGGATTTCAGGGGTAGACAAGGCATATCCCTGTTAAACGTGAAAAAAAAAATTTAAAAGGGGCGAAGGAAAGTGTAAAACCTTTCTTTTTTTAAAAGGGGGTTTTTCATATAAATATTATATATTAAAATATATAAAATATAAACCCCTCAAACCGGGGCCCTTTATTTGGTACACCTGTCCAATGCTCGTTTAAACTTAATTTCTTTAAACAGCCAATCAAAAAGGGGGGCAACTCAGTGCATTTAGGCATGTAACATGGCCAAGACAATCTCCGCATTAAAAACCGAGAAATCATAGGGGAAGAAATGTTTTTGAGTGCCTTTGAACGTGGCTGGTTGTTGGTGCCGAAAGGCTGGTCGAGTATTTCAGAAAGCGATCCCTGCATTTTCACGCCAACCCCTCCGGGGTTTACAGAGAAGGCCGAAAAAGAAAAAAATCCATGGCGGCAGTCCTGTGGGGGAAATCCTTGTTGATCCAAAGGGGTCAAAGGAGAATGGCAGACGGTTCGAGCTATAGAAAGGCAACAGTGACTCAAATAGCCACCCGTTACAACCGGGTGGGCAGAAGGCATCTCTGAACGCACAGTACGGCGAACTTTGAGGCAGAGGGCTCCGCAGCAGAAGAAAAACCGGGGTGCCACCCCTTTTTCAGCTAAAAAAAGGGAAACTGAGGCTCCAATTTGCCCAAGCCATCGAAATTTGGGACATAAAAGTTTGGGAAAAAAAACGTTGCCTTTTGATGGTCTCGATTTCGCTGCGACATTGGATGGTAGGGTCAGAATTTGGCGTCAACAACATGAACATGGTCCATCCCCCCTTTATCAACGGTTCAGGCTGGGGGGGTGGGGGGTTTCAGGTGTGGGGAATATTTTCTTTGGCACTCTTGGGCCCCTTGGTACCAACGAGATCGTTGCAACACCTTGTGGAATCTACATGAAAAATTTGGGGCAGTTCTGAAGGCAAAAGGGGGCCAACCCTTACACAGGTGTACCTAAAAAAGTGGGCCGGTGGTGTTAAATATTATATATATATAAAAATTTTTTGTGAGGGTCAGCCAAAGGCACAAAGGCAAGCACAGGCACAAGGGTTTTAGCCCAAAAATAAAGAATTTTTTTTAACGTCCGCGCCGGTTTTCAACACAAATTCAGCTTGGCTTCAGCATAAACAAGTCTGTACGATATAAATTTCTTACAACAGAAAGTCCTTACTTCAGTAAATAGCAGCAAAAAGATATCCCCCCAAATGGTAGGGCATCCTTTTTCGGTCCACACAGCCCACAGCTCAGGCAGTAACGTTCCCGGGTTTTAACCCAAAACACCTCCAGCTTCCTGCACAGTGCCTTTTTTTGGGCCGAAAGATCTGGGTGGGTTTTGGCCGCCTATAAAAAACCTACCCGGAACCTACAAAAAAAAAAACTGTTGCAGCATACTTGTTTGCTGCATCACACATTGGGGTTTTTTAACACCGGGGCCCAGCCACCTCAGGAAAAAACCCTCCCTTGACCCTGTCAATATATAATTATATATATAATTTAATATAATAATATATTTTTAATATACACACACTTCCCATTTCGCACCTTAATACATAAAATTTAAGGTTCGTAGTGAACATTTTTAATCAACCCTGTAAAACCCCCACCTGCCAGTGGGAGGGGTCCCCCCATTTTGGTTTTTTGAAATTCCCATCTGCACATCTTTTTAAAAACGATGCAAGTAGCTTGTAGCGTAACTTCTCTCCCTGAAAAAAGTGGAGGTCTGAACAGAACCAAGAGATTTTTTTTTTTATTTATTAAGGGTTTCCCTTTATGTCGGATGCAGATGGGTTATACAGTTTTTTATCAAAAAAAATCACTAAGAACCCAAATTTTTTTGACTAAAGTAGCAAAATGCTTTTTAAAAAACTTTTTTGTGCGCCTTTGCTTTTTTTTTGGGGTTAGAGATGCTGCTGATATTGGATTTTATTTGTATTTTACTGCCACACCAGCATGCACCCATGCTAATTTTTTCTTAAAAAATGTTTTCCGATGTGCAGACATTGTTTTTTAGACTATATATATCTTAAAATCAAGGAAGGCCCACTGGGTAATAAATTTAAAAAAAAGATAAACTTTCCCCTTTTATCTCGGGTTTTTACTTTTTCCCCTTTTTTACTTTTCCCCGCGAGGGCAACTCCAGACCGCTGCACCCAGATTTTCGCATGGTTATTGCCTTGCCTGACTTAACCATTTGAACAAGTGAACACCACATGACTGAAACAGCCAATCAGTGACTACAGCGGTCTCAAGTTAATTTTAGCAGCCAGAAGTAAACAGAGGAAGGATGAGGCGGTGGACGGCAGCAGAGCTGAAATTGAGGTAAGGGGAGGTGAGTTTTTTTTTTAATTTTATCATTGCACCAGCAGCTTTTTTATGTCTAATAAAAAAAAAATCAGACAACCACTTTTTGAAATAACAATTGAGGAAGCACTGGTGAGGTTTGGGTTTGTTCTGACTACCATCAGAGGCTTTGTTCTGAACCTTTAACGGAGGTTCCGTTCTAAGTGTCAAATGATGGACACCATGATGAAACCCAAAAAGACTCCATTATAAGTCAATTGGATCCTTTGAAAGCAATTCTATTGTCATAATGGAAATGATAATGGTATTGTGAACAGAGCTTTATCCACATCACTATTTAGTGAAATTTAAGATGACCAGTTGTATCCTTCTTTAACTATAAAAAGAACAGATGTCAGTAATTTATCCCTTAAATTTTGTGTACCTTTAAATCAGAGGTGGGAAAGGCTCCCTTTTGGTCCCCCTTCTCCCCTGCCATAAGGAGGGGGAGGGGTATTTTCATCTATACCATGAGGCCCAGAAATCACATTTTAGCCATGTACAGCAGCCACCAAGAGTTTCATCTATTATAGTGACTTCTAGTGAAATAAGTAATTTTTTTACATAGCTGGTTGGAAGGCTGACTATTTTAGATTTATATCATAATTTATCATTTATTTATTAAGTTTAATATGGAAGTAGAACAAATACTTTTTATAGCCGTGTTAGGTTTTGAATATTATTTTGTAACAGAATATTAAATTTCATAATTGTCATCAATATCAACACATGGATGTAACACTAATCTCCAATTAAAGAAAAATGCGTAATAATCATGCATGGCTGACGTCAATCCCAACGTCAACACCAGATAATAAAATATAATCAAAAACATAATGGAATCAAATGTTAAATTTCATTATCTTATTATCATATTTAATCATTTACAGATATCATTTTAAATTTAGCCTCGGAAAAGAAGGTCTTAGGTAATCAGCAAGAGGTATTGCCTGAATTAAAAAGTTTTCTGTGTAAACTATCCCATTGTTTTTATACATTATGTTCTCAGATAAGGCACAGGCACAGATAGATACAGTATACAGTGGGTGAAATAAGTATTGAACATGTCACCAATTTTCTATGTAAATATTGCTAAATGTGCTATTGACATTCAATTCTCACCAGATGTTGGTTACAGCCCATCCACTCCACACAGTGTAATAATGAGAAATTACATAGGGAAAAAGTATTGAACACACTTACTAAAAATGTATGTAATATTTTGTACAAAAGCCGTTGCTGGTGAAGATAGCTTCAAGGCATCTCCTGCATGAAGAAACTACAGGCAGTCCCGGGATTACACCGTTCCGACTTACATCTGTCCCCTAGTTACAAACAAAGACTTATGGGGCATGCAGGCACTTGTAGTTCCATTTTCCACAACAGATGATAGCTGTGGAATCACAAGTTCCAGCATTCCACAGCAGCATATGAGGTGAAAATGAGGGGAAATCTTCTTAATAGGGGCACAGACAGCAAAACAAATGTAAAAACCCTTCCCTGAACTATCCAAATCTAGTGTTGGAGTTACATTTAATAAATATATCTGTTCTGACTTACATACAAATTCAACTTAAGAACAAACCTACAGTCCCTATCCCATTCGTAACCCGGGGACTGCCTGTTGCAAGCATTGCTCAGGTGGGATTTTGGCCCATTCATCCATACAAACACTCTTCAAATCTTGAAGGTTCCGTGGGCTCCTTCTAAGAACCCTGAGCTTCAGTTCCTGCCATATATTTTTTATTGGATACAGATCAGGTGATTGGCTGGGCCCTTCTAGCAGCTTTATACGCTTTCTCTGAAACCAAATGAGAGTTTCATTGGTTGTGTGTTTGGCGTCATTGTCTTCTTGAAATGTCCACCCTCATCTCACTTTCATCATTCTGGTAGATGGCAGCAGATTTTTATCACGGATATCTTGGTACATTTGTCCTTTCAGCTTTCCTCCGATATGAAGTTTGCCAATGCTGTATGTTGAAAAACAGCCCCACAACATGATGTTCCCACCTCCAAGCTTTACTGTCAGTATGGTGTTTTTGAGGGAATATGCAGTACCTTTTGCCCCCAAACATGAGGCGACATGTATGAATGGAGAAAACTGGTGCAGCCCTGTTCGCTAGATTTTTAATCAAGCGCACTCCAGTACTAGGCGCATTATAAAATGCCTGCGGCACTTTGTAAAGCACCTGAGATCGGGGGGCGTGCTGTAGGCGTGTCGCAATACAACCATACGAAGCTACACATTTTTAGCTTCAGTACGGCAAATTCAGACACATTACTGCTGGAACTGGTAGACCACGTTAAAAGTGGTTTACCTGAGCCAGAAGTGTCGCTTTGTAGCTAAATCTATGACCGCAGTAGAACAGGTTAATAGATTCAGGCACATTCTATGCTACTAATGTGCGCAAAAAAATGGCGTCTGGGCGCTAAAAATCATACATGTCACCCATGGTGTGTATTATGACATCCAAACAGTTCAATTTTCTCTGGTCTGATCTGACCAGACTATATTCTCCCAGTATTTCACAGACTTGTCTAAATGTTGTTTGAGCAAACTTTAAGCGCACTTGAACATGCTTTTTGTTCAGCAATGGAGTTTTGCGGGGTGCACGTGGATACAGGCCATGAAGATTGAGTGCATTATTTATAGTTTTCTTTGAAACAATTGTACCCGCTGATTCCAGGTCTTCCTGTAGTTCTTCACAGGTGGTCCTTGGCTCCTGGACAGTTCTTCTGATAATTCTTTTCACTCCTGTGTCTGAAATCTGAGAGGGACCACCTGGTTGTGGCTGGTTTATGGTAAATTGATGTTCTTGCTATTTCCGGATTATGGTCCCAACAGTGCTCACTGGAAACTTCAGCAGTTTAGAAATTCTTCTGTAACCAATGACATCAGTATGTTTTGCAATAATAATGTTCATGAGATGTTTCTTGTCTGGCACCTTGGTAATTTGACACCTTTTTATAGGCTATCAGTTGAACCAGCTGATATTATTTATCACTAAGGGTTCTTTCACACGGTGCATTTTTGGTGTGTTTTTGGTGTGTTTTTCAATGCATTTTTTGTGCAGGAAGGTACAGCATTAATTGCTGTACAAAAATCGCGGTAATTACCGCGATTTTACCGTGAATTTACCGCGATTTTTGCCACGATTGGTGTGCAGTAATGTGCAGCATTAATTGCTGTACCTTCCTGCACAAAAAATGCATTGAAAAACGCATCAAAAACGCACCGTGTAAAAGCACCCTAAGTGGCAGGATTGCTTTCTTATTACTAACAGATTTCAAGAGATGCTCTTTATACCCTCTTTATACCCTCATTCAACGAAGAGCATAGCCAGTATGTCTGTGTGTGTGTGTGTGGGGGGGGCTGTCTAGTAGCAGCATAAGTGCGAGCAGGATTGCCAACAAGCCATTCAAACTTGGCCAAAATATTTTTTGTGCAGAGCTTGTACAGAAAAATGATCAGGATGCAGAAAAGCCTAGCTACTAAGAATATTGATAATATTGATGTGTATGTATATACAGCCACCAAGGCTGACTTGTTGTGCATGTGCCTTAGGCCCCTGGAAGCAGTGTCATTTTCAATTGTTTTTGCATCTTTTAATGAAAATACAATATAAAACAATTGAGCAAAGAGAACGAATATCAAGGGAAATTAAATCTTGTGGCCTTCTATGATGAGCTTGGGTTTTTGGTGTGTGGCATCCACTCTCAACCTTCACTAGACAGCAGCAAGAACAAGGAAGGAGAGCTTTACTCATTGTTGGCTTTCAGCACAACAGAGGCAGTGGTTGTTTGGTGCCCAGTTTCTTGACAAACAGACACCAGGCCTTGCCAGCCTCATTGCTCCTCTGGATAACAAGCCAGTTGGCCTAGTGGGAAGAGCCTAGCTAGCAGAGGGGTCGTGTTGTACCCCTGGATTGCATAAACACAGTGTTGGACATACATTCCCTAAGAAAATAAATAAGGAGGGAGATATTGTCGGAAGCACACTGGGCATAGCATGATTCAATAAGAAGAAATGTCCTCAAGTAAGTATAGGACGTAACAAGTCAGATTTCCTTCTTGGCCTGGCACCAAATGAAAGTTCATTCAGTTTCACCCCTTATTGTTCTGACTCAATAACTTGGCTGTAAGTGTGCGGCTCTCTGAGATTACTTTTCTTAGTACATTTGTATTGGACCAGTACTCACGCCAAGAACCCTTGTGAGACAGTGTCAACTCAGCTGAAGAGGCGCGTATAAAGAATCCAGATGAGGTTTATTTCTACCTGAAATTCTTGTAGGTAAACATAATGCAGTAGGTGAAAAGATGAATCTTTTGCCAGACCTAATGAGCAGTCAGCTGTACCCTAAAATGGCCGACATAAACTGACCAACTGCCAAAAAGAAGGGGGGAAGTTGATGACATCAGAGCCTGGCTACAGGAAATCAAGAGGGACAAATCTAATAAAAGACAAACTAGAAATAGACGTGTATCAATAACATGACAGTATATGAGCCACAAATGTCATGGGACGTGACAGTAATCATTTAAGATATAAAGAGAGCAGCCTGCAGAAATATGTTCCCCTTCCATCTATCTCGCCACAGCTTAAGGAACTCAAGCTTATGAGTTAAATAGACACACACCCGATTTAATTCCTTCTTCCAACCTCTTGAACACTCTAGGAAAACCTAGTACAAAGCATTATAAGAATTAAGAAAACTTCTTGAGTAATTAACATGCAAAAATGTTTAATTGATGACCTATCCATTGTGCATGTAATTCTGATTGCTACTTGCACTAATTTGTGTCAAAACTAAGAAATTGTCCCTGAATAACATTTTTTACAACACTTTAGTTACTGTAAAGAGTTCAGTTGATAACATACAATGTACAGGGGAGGGGGTCCCAGACATGAAACCTTTGAATGGGGCCCACCAAAGTGTTAAAATGACCCTCCAGCCACCAGCCCTCACTAGCAATGTATATAACACATCCAGATCTCTACAGGAGCATGAAAATTAGGCTGCTCCATACTGCAGGGTGCATCATAAAGATTGCCATAAACATGAATCTATTGTTGGTGATTTTAATGAGACACAGTAAACTTGTATCTATGTAGAAAGACAAAATACTAAAGAGCAGCCATTTATTTCCCAAAGAACTTCAGCCAAATAGATGATAAATGGTTACTCAGGGAAGATTGCCTTTTATCTGACAGTTGCCTTTGTCTTTGACTAGTTTAATGCAGAGTCATGTGTGTGCCACAGAGCATAAAAACCTTTGTTTTTAGTGAAAATTTAGCATTAAACAAATTTTTCTCTTGACTGCATTTGAGTGAAGCTGTGATCCATTCATCACAGCAGACGCTGATGGGAGTGGCTTCACTACAGCCCTTTCAGGATCTTTCATACATTTATGCCACAGTTCATTGGCTTACACTGTGACTGGTGGAAAAAAAAAGTAGGGATGCAGGGATGGAGAAAAATCTAGCATGTCCACCAAGATCTTTAAAGGGGTTTTGCCACAAAGTAAAATTGATGTGGGAAGTTTGCAAATGAAATAATAACATTTTCACAAATCTTTACTTATTAATAAATCTGCATCCGTTTGGTTTTTTAGCTGATCCTTTAGTGATCCATTGTTTACAGCTTGTCTCAGGGGATAAACCAGGGTGAGAGATTCCTCAGTACTGGTCAGATGTGCTCAGACAATCACTACCCTCTCAGGCAGTACTGAGTGTTCAAACGCCCAGGGGCTCGTCATTCTACTCCCGTCCTCTGTATTCCTCAGTAGTTAGTCAAACAGTGCAAATAAATAAAAAGAATCCTCCAATCAGTTTTGTGCATTGATAAAGAGAAAAAACACAGCTTTGGTTCTGGAGGGATTGAACCTAGGCCCTTGTGCCTGGACGGCAAAAACTTTACCTTTCAGCTACTCACAATGCTTTATATAAACAGACCTTTCTTTGACTACATCCTGCTGGATCACATGATATGCAATTCAAACAAATCACACACACTTCCTTCTGAGCGCACAGAGCGGAAGAGCTGGATACAGGAGGTATGAAATTAGATCGTGGCAAAACCCCTTTAAGCATATTGCCACCCAATAGTTGAAGTTTGACTGTTTTCTCCAAAACGCAATCAAAACATTTTTCTGGAAAGCAGCAGTGCATTGAAGAAAACATGTCCCCCTCCTCCATCATCTGCTGAAAGCAAACTTGAAATCTTGACCAAAATATCTTGTTAATGCACTATTTGGCAAACTAATTTCCTCCATCTCCAATTTTGCCTCAGTACTGTTTTCTTAACATATTTCTTGGAATATTGAGGAATGTCTCTGGATTGTCATACTTCTTATAAACCTAAATATTTATTTGTGGGAATGAATCATTTGATACTTGTGATCTCATTATGCAAGATTTTTACACAGCAATGAATTATCTATATTTTAATCAGCATCAAGGTGTCATTTACAAGTAATGAAAGGTTCAAAGTGAAGTCATCATTTCTAAATATGTGATTTTATGGAAAAAATTCAGTGCAGACAAAACATAGGGCACTTTCTATAGTAGTCAAGCATTTTTTCAGGTTCAAAGCTGTCTATGAAAAATGTCAGGAGCACCTGCTATAAGACCTTCTTTACTTCTGGGGCAGCCACCATGAATAATCACCTGCTCTGCTCTGTCATCAGCAGTTCAGCAGTATGCTTTACAGCAGCCATTTTGGAGTTGTAAGTTAAACGGGTTGTCTCATCTCAAAGTTTCGTAGGATGCATGAATGAAATAATGCTGCTTTGCTCTGTCACTTCCTGGTTATGCAGTCTGTAATTAGCATATGAGCTCTGTGTATTCAGACTTCTCTGTTTATTAATTGTTTATTAAGTCTACGATTAACTAGTTTACTTCTCTGAGGTCCAGAGAAGCTTCTGAGCTATGTAAACAGTAGAGTTAATTACTGTCTTTTGTCATGAAAGATCAGATAATTAAAACCTGTTGTGATGACAATCACGCCATGCTATGCGATAGCACAACAGCAGGAAAAGGTACACAGGTCTTCACTAGAGAAACAGATAGCTCAGAAAAGTGATAAAATCATTTGTAGGGGCTTGTTTTTTGCGGGATGAGTTGACATTTTTATTGGTATCATTTTTTGGGTGACAAGACTATTTGATCAGTTTTAAATCCGTTTTTTTGGTAGGGCAGGTGTGAGAAAATACTGCCAATCCTAGTAGTTTTTTTAATTTTATTTTTAACAGCATTCACTGTGCAGTAGCCATGACAAGCTTTACTCTGTGAGTCAATACGATTACTACGATACCCAATTTATATAGGTTTTTTTTATGTTGAAGCACTTTAAAAGAAAAAAAAAGTGTTTTTATTGCGTAAAACCATATTTTTGGATTTGATTATTCATGAGAAGCCATAACTTGTATTTTTTCCATATACAGAGACGTGTAAGGACTTTTTTTTGCGGGAAGAACTGACGTTTTAATTGATTAATTATATGAGTTTTTGATCGCTTTTTATTCCATTTTATGTGCTGCAGGATGAACAAAAATCGCAATTCTTTATTTTTATATTTTTTTTAACAGCGTTCACTGTGTCACTTAATTAATGTGACATGTTTATAGGATGGGTCGTTATGCACGCAGCGATACTAAATATGGGTACTTTTTTAAATCTTTTTTTGCGGTGATTGGCGTTTGTAAAGGGGAAAAAGGTGGTGTACGTGTTTTTATTTTATTTTTTGTGTTTGTGTTTAATTTTTTTTCACTTTTTTTTCACTTTTTTACACTTTTCCCCATAGGGGATTTGTAACATTGATCTTCAGATTGCTGTTACAAGGCAGGCCAGTACAGCAGGATTGCTGCTGTGTACTGGTCGCCATGGTGACTGTCAATCACCATGCCCACAATGCACAATTGCAATGACTTTTACTTCCCGGGGCCGTCTGGTAGGAGATTGCCTGGTAGAGCCTGTCTGCGACTTAGCTCCGACGATCTTAATTAATCGTTGGAGCTAAGGGGTTAAAGGGAACCTGATACATAGGTTATGTCCCCCTTGCTGAGGGCAGCACAGCTAGTGTCAGATCTGCTGTTTCAGCGCTGTGTCCATTATTCTGTAAGATGCTGTAGTTTTAGAGCATTTACCTCAAATTTATTCATGAGGCAAGTGTTAGCCTCAAACCAAAGACTAGCCGCCCATTGCAGTTATTCACCTGTTTCTACTATTCAAAGTAATAGTTTAACAGTTTTGGGGTGGGCGGGGCTAGCCTAGGTGGGTCGGGGTTAGAAAAACACTGACTTCTGCTGAAAAACTGAGATTTGAGCACTAAATACTCTAACTGTGCATCTTTACTAAATAAGGGACACAGCTCTGGAAAACAGCAGGTCTGTCACTAGCTTGTGCTGTCCTCAGCAAGGGGGGCATAATCTATGTGACAGATTCCCTTTAAACACCCACGGCCGGGGCTCACTCCGGCTGTGGGGGATGCAGCATGAGGCCAGCAGTAATATACCACTGGTCCCAGGTCGCGATTGTGCGGGGCTAGCTTGTCAGCACGCCAGATCGGCAGCACGTACAAATGTTTATCACATGCTTAACAAGAATGACTTACGTTCCAAAACACAACGGGCTTCATTTATCGAATCTGTCTAACAGTAAAACTGTCTTTGCTGCCCATAGCAGTCAATCAGAGACCTGCTTCATTTGTTAAACTGCCCTGAAAAATGAAAGCTGAGTTCTGATTAAATTAGGCCTAATATGTTTCCCCAAAATGCTTCAAATTTGTCTCAATAAATATGCATTTCAAATCTCATGTAAAGCATCTTTTGGAGCTAAATCATCACTAATAATTTAAATATTTATACAGAATGAACCTTATGAGTCGTATCAGACAATGTCATTCTGCAGAGCACCAGAAGTATATAAAGATGTGAATCTGTCTCTTAACATCTGTGCACTCGTACCATTCAGACATAGTTTTCTAATGTTTCGAATACTTTGCATTCTCCAAAATAAATCCCTTGCTGAAAAAAAGGAAGACTATAAATATTTTGTAAATATAACACGACTAACCTAATAAAGTTATTCAATGGCTTATACAGAATTTAACTCCTGCTGCACAAAATTTAAATTGAAGATGCCTTTCTGTTATTTCAGGATCAGAAATTACTTTTTTTAATAGTTGATGGAGGTTTTTCTGTGTTATGTTTCAGTGTTATGTCTGTTATGTTATGCATTAAGATAAACAGTAGATCAAACAAGATAATCTAAATCCAAACAATAAAGGAAATCAGAGGTGCTCCCCACTGATTGATCCTCAGTGACATAGTGATACCCCGTTATCCACTGGGCTTACGTTCCAGAAAAGTGTGATGGATAACAAAACAACGGATAACGAGGCAGAAAAAATGTACTGTACAGTATAATGTAACAAGGCATAAAGAGCATTGTAAGCGGTAAACAGTAATAGATGATGGGGCTTTATGGCACCATCTTAAAGGGGTTGTCTCACTACAATGATTGGGTTTTAATTAAAAGATCTTTAAAAAACAAGCAGCTTTGCAATATATGTTCATTACAAATGTTCCTATGATTTTGAGTTTTCCTGTTAGTAGTAGTTGCATCAGCTCCTGAAATCACATAGTTGCCGACCTGTTGATTGTTATCTCACTGGTTGCCAGTCCTGGTGACTCATCTCTATTGGGTTTATGAATACATAGAGCATAGAGCCCCTCCTGCACAGTATGCTTCTGTAGGGAAGGGAGGGGGAGGGCTCTGGCTTCTGTGTCTGTGTGGATTAACCCTGTGTGTGTGCCTGCTCCCCTCCTTGCTCTCTACACAGATTGAGGAGAGCAGAGGTGAGGCTGATCTGTGGTCAGTACGATGTGACAGCAGGTGAAGTGTGTGTCTATAATCAGGATCGTGTCGGTGGACGCTTTGCACTTATTACTAATATGAACAGATCAGGGGGCATCGTGAACGGTTCATATCCTCCCTGCTCTGCGGTATTAGTGTCACATCAGTGATTATTGTAACAAATTACAGTGCCCTGTGTCTGTTATGACAGGGTTTTTGTTCGGTGCTTGAGATGTGGAGATTTATATGCTAAGCTGGGATATAGGAACCTTTACATCCACCCCTGCCTGCTATTGCATCCACTGCTTCTCTGACCTCTCCACACTCTAGGTCATAGCCCTCTCTGTTGACTCTGACTATGTGCAGCTGATTCAGCGAGTGATAGCAGATCTTAGGGCAGGCACACCAGGGTTAACCTCTGGCAGCAAAGCACCCTCGCCGTCCCCCTGCTGTATGAGTAAGTTACTGCAGTCTGAGGATGAGAGACTGTCCTGTGTGCTGAGGGGAAGAGGGAAGGGGGAGGAGAAGAGGCAAACAAGAAGCAAATTCAAAAATCCTTTGCTGCCAGACACATTGAAGTAGGCTGAAACCCTGTAGTGAGACAACTCCTTTAAGTAGATGCACTGAATAAGGGATGGTTACATACTCATGGATATTGAATGTGAAGTGATGTATCTGTGAAGCAAAATGACAGATAATGAGTTTTTCTGCAACATTGATGGTAGAGATGGGCGAATTTCTCAAAAATTCGATTCGCAGAGTTCGCCGAATTTTCCGACAAAAATCACTTCGATCCGAATTTATTTGCAAATTGCGTTAAAAACAGCTATTTCCTGGCTGCACAGAGCCTGTAGGGTGCTCTAGAACATTTTGCCATACTTAAATATGCAGAGGGAGCTTGGTTTGGTCTTCATACAATGCTGTGTTTTAGTATGACACGCACATGACTGCCGCCGCTCTTAGAATCGCTTCACTCACGCAGCCTTACAAAGCCATGTCAGCGCCAGCTGGAAAGAACCGAGCTGAGATCCTACAATAGCATCAAAGAACACAATAGTAGGTTACTGGAGCCGGCACAGTTCGCAGCACCGTAAGGGGACATCACAGCAGGGGTCACTCCACGAGCCAGAGCTTTTACACCGTCACCAGATGATTCATTGAATATGCGAAACTGTTCTGTTAAATGCTGATACATGTAGAGGCCCCCTGAAAGAGTGGAGACGGTGTCGGCAGTAATTTTGCATTGCTGTCACTGATCATCTTGCCCTTCCTTTCATCCGTCAGTGTCCGCTTTCAATCGGTCAATAAACCATCAGTATTGCTAAAGCCAAAAACTTTACAGGAATTTATCCAAAACAGAGGATGACAGTAAAATGGGATATTTGCCATATCTTTGTGTTCTGTATCCTCTCTGCTTTTGGCTAGCTATTCATCAGACAATCCTGATCCTTTTCTTTTTCTTCTGACAGATGAAAAGAAAGGGAAAACCAAATATTGTGCAACGTCATAGAGTAGGGAGGGTGGAAACAGCATAAGGAAAACCAAAGGGTGTTCCAGTGAACAGCAGTCACTGGCAGCAGCATTTGAGTAGGCCCACAGAGTGGTACAATGACAAATTCTGGAGGTGGCCTGCAAATCATTAGGGCACAGAGTGGCAGGGTGGTGGCCAGCAAGCCAATGCACAGCATCAGCAGCAACAGATGAGGTCAGAGAGCGGCACAATGGACAGAGTGGGAGGTGGGTGGCAATTCCAGTCCATGGCAAAGAGGTGGGAGCGAGGAGAAACGGCGCAATGTGTGGCTCAGGCAGGTGGCAGCTCATAGTGTCAAAAGGGGACATGTACTGGCCCGACTTGTTCACGCCAACGTCCGAGCTGCCATGCACTTTGGAAGACACCGATAGGCTCAAGGACTGGCCCACCTTCTGTTCTACATATTTGTGAAGGGCTAGTACTGTCTTTTCGGAAAAGAAATTACGGCTTTGGACTCTCCACCTTGGCTCAGCACAAGTCATTAGTTCTCTGAACGGTGCAGAGTCCACCATTTGGGAAAGGGGGGGGACTGAGTACCAACAACTTGGACAGGAGCACGGTCACTTTCTGCACCTTGGGAAAGGGGTTGGACACATACTGCGTCTCTTGGCAATCGCCTCAGTGAACGACTGCTGGCGCCACGAGTGGCGAGGAGCAGGAGCATATGGACCGGTACATAATGGGAAAGACAAACAGCTGCCTTCGGCAGAGGTGGTGGAGCCTTGCATGGCTGCAATGGCATGCGTGCCACTGGGTACTGCTGCTGTTGCGGGCAAGAGGACCACCACATCTGAGACAGTTTTTCCCAGGCCACTGGATGGTGATGCTGCATGTGATGACACAGGGCCATGGTGCCAACATTAGCTCTCTGGCCACGCTTCACTTTCTGCCCACAGATTTTACATATACACATGTTCGGCTCCTCCGGTGTCTTAGCAAAAAACTCCCAATACCGCCAAATAGGTTTTTTTTACCGCCAACGCTCCGCATTGAGTGACTACTACCTCCGCTGCCTCGGTGAGCACCTGTGCTGCTACTTTCTTGGACCTGCAAAGCGGGTGGTCTACCCCAGGGACTGCTGACTCACGGCCACACTACCGACTTGCTGGCTGCGCCGCGGGCCTGACATGAAACCCTGACGCCCTCTTCTCCCGACAAATGATGATGAAGCCCTTGCTTCACCCGGTTCCCAAGTGCTATAGGCTACATCGTCATTGATTTGTGTTTGTCCATCAATGCTGTCCTCCTCAATGGTCTCGATATGCAGAGCCTGACCTCTCCAACATAACCTCCCATGCCACTCTCCACATCACTACTTGCCCGCCTACTGCAAGAAGCAGCAGAAGTCCCGCCCCACCCCTTTTCTGCCAAGTACCCTCCTGACTGTCCTAAAAATAGGGCCTCGCTGAAAAGTGGTCAGAACCCAGACCACATAGTAAATTCTCTGACTGAGGGAACTGAACGAGAAGGTGGCCAGTCTTTGAGCCTGTCCCCTGTCTTCAATAATATATAGTTTTGAAAGCAATATTTTATGATTTTGTGTTGTTTGGATTATTTATGCTTTGTAAGTGACATTGTGGGTGATTCTTGTTAACGTTATTACTGAAGGAGTAAAAATGTCTCTGTTTTTATCTAGCCTCTGCAATACTTGTGTTAGTCTTCCAGAGAATAAATTGTTAATGAACACTGATAAAGGTGTAAATACGGTATAATGAAGAATATTTGGAAAACCTACTTAGCATTCATGATTTTTCAATTGACCCAACATTGTTTCTTGATTCTAGGTCCAGGGCCACCTTCAACCTATTTATAATGCTGGTGTCTTTTTATGATTGAGGTGCTTTCAGCTTTCAGGGCCTAGTAGTGACTGCTACTCAGAACCCCCTATAGCAATTCCTCTGCTCTGTGGTGTGGTATTTTTACATACAGGTGAATCTCAATAAATTAGAATATCAGCCAAAAGTTCTTTTTTTCAGTAATACAATTCAAAAAGTGAAACTCACATATTATAGTCATTACAAACAGAGTGAACTTTTTCAATTAATTATTTATGTTAATATTGATGATTATGTCTTACAGCCAAGGAAAACCTACAATTATTATCTCAGGATATTAGAGTAATTAGCCCAAAACACCTGCAAAGGTTTTCTAGGCATTTTAAAAGGTCCCTTAGTCTTGTTCAGTAGGCGGCACAATCAAAAGAATCTGGCTGTTCACAGGCATATTAATGGAGAGTTGAGTGGAAGGAAAAAGTGTGGTAGAAATTGTTAAGAAAAAGCCATTCAAAATTTTAGGGGACTGCTGCTGGAGTCAGTGCTTCAAGAGCCACCACACACAGATGTATCCAGGACATGGGCTACAAGTGTAGCCCATCCCATGTGTCAAGTCACTCATGACCAATAGACAATGCCAGAAGCATCTTACCTGGGCCAAGGAGAAAAACAACTTAAGTGTTGCTCAATGGTCCAAAGTATTGTTTTCAGATGAAAGTAAATTTTGCATTTCATTTGGCAATCAAGGTCCCAGAGTCTGGAGGAAGAGTGGAGAGACACATAATCCAAGCTGCTTGAGGTCTAGTGTGAAGTTTCCACAATCAATGATGGTTTGGGGAGCCATGTCATCTGGTGGTGTAGGTCCAGTGTGTTTTATCAAGACCAAAGTCAGTGCAGTCATCTACCAGGAAATTTTAGAGCAATTCATGCTTCCCTCTGCCGGCAAGCTTTTTGGAGGTGGAACTTTCATTTTCCAGCAGGACCTGGCACCTGTCCACACTGCCAAAAGTACCATTACCTAGTATAATAACCACAGTATCACTGTGCTTGATTGGCCAGCAAACTTGCCAGACCTTGTAACGAGGAACATGAGAGACACCAGACCCAACAATGCAGACAAGCTGAAGGCTGCTATCAAAGCAACCTGGGCTTCCATAACACCTCTGAAAGTAGTCTGCCTCCCTGTTCCATGTGGTTATGGGTTGTTTCTGTTAACCAGCTGCAGATAGGAGTCCTATTTAAAATTTTTGCTACATGAGTTTTCAATTACAAAAGAAAACATACCTATATTTCAAAAACCGGCCCACATTCACTACCTCTGGTAAAGATAGCTGAGCATAGTATTTGGGTAGCTTTAGCAGTTACATGAACATAGTAACAGGGTATATGTGCAGTGGATAGGATATACATGTTAATGGCACAACCCCTTTAAATTGTGCCTTAGAGTGAACCTGTCAGGTAGTTTATGCAACCCTATCTAAGAGCATAATATGAGTAAGATAACCTTTAACATACCAAGCCTAGCTCGTCAATGTTGTTTACCAAGCTGGGGTCATCGGAGGACCCCATTTTTTTAATTTTTTTTATCTCTCAGTTGTTTGTTAGGGTAGATTGTTAAAAATAGTTTTTTGGGGTTTCTGAAACCATATTTCTGCATATTTTGTTGGGCATTTGCATTGAAATCTTAAACAAAATGTGTTGCTTCAACATTGGTGAAGGTGCATGCAGTATCTACAATTTGGTCATAAAAGAACATGTTTAAAACTTTGGACATAGTGGTTGCCCCATTAGTTGCTGGCGTTGGCCTAGGAGATTCTCTGATAATGTTACATTGGCGATGGCAAGTCAGTGGGGGCACCAAACTAGTCCATTTTCTTCCAATTTTTCATCCAAATCTCCATCAGAATTTTCGCTGGCAGTGTCACTTTCTGCAGAATTCACTTCAAGATTGTCTTCTGCTTCAGTCGCGTCTTGTGGGATTAATTCTTCATCAGATTTGCCCAAGACATCATCTGAGTCACCTACACCACACTCATCCTGACATTTGAACAATATTATCATCTGAGCTTTGTTGATTATTATTATTATTATTATTATTATTATTATCATTTATTTTGGAGCGCCCTTGATTCCAGGGCGCTGTACATTTCAGGCGGGTACATAAATAACATTGGTCAAACAATTACAAAGTGACAATAAGTGACTAACAACTGGTACAGAGGGAAAGAGGTCCCTGCCCGCGAGGGCTTACAATCTACAGGGAAGGGGTGAAGAGACAGAAGGTGAGGGGCAGACATGTTTGTGGGGCGGAGCAGTGCAACCCGGTTAATGTTGGTTATAGGCAATCCTGAAGAGGTAGGTTTTCAGGTTACGTTTGAAGCCGGTGAGAGAGGGGGAGAGTCTGAGGTGTTGGGGCAGTGAGTTCCAAAGTGTGGGGGAAGCACGAGAGAAGTCTTGGAGACGGTTATGTGAGGAGGTGATAAGAGGAGAGCAGAGGAGAAGGTCCTGTGAGGAGCGGAGGTTGCATGAGGGGAGGTATTTAGAGATTAAGGCAGAGATATATGAAGGGGAGAGGTTATGGAGAGCCTTGTAGGTCGAAGTTGCTAGCTTGAACTGGATTCGCTGGGCAATGGGTAGCCAGTGAAGGGATCGGCAGAGGGGAGAGGCAGGGGAGTAGCGAGGAGAGAGGTGAATCAGACGGGCAGCAGAGTTAAGGATGGTTTGGAGGGGAGCTAGGGTGCTAGCTAGGACGCCACAGAGGAGGATGTTGCAGTAGTCGAGGCGGGAGATGACGAGGGCATGGACAAGCATTTTTGTGCTTTCAGAGTTAAGAAATGAGCGGATTCGGGAAATATTTTTTAGGTGGAGGTGACAAGCAGAGGTGAGGGTTTGGATGTGCGGTTTGAAGGACAGATTGGAGTCAAAGATTATCCCAAGGCAGCGGACCTGTGGTGCTGGTGAGAGAGTGTAGCCATTAACAGTGATAGAGAGATCAGGTGGAGGGATGGAGTGGGACGGTGGGAAGATAATGAATTCAGTTTTCTCCACGTTTAGTTTTAGGAGACGGGAGGAGAAGAAGGAGGAAATGGAGGACAGGCAGTCAGGGATCCGGGAGAGAAGAGAGGCGACATCTGGGCCGGAGATGTAGAGTTGGGTGTCATCTGCATACATGTGGTATTGAAAGCTGTGTGAAGCTATGGCGTAAGAGTAGGGGGCCCAGGAAATGACCCTTTGGGGGGACCCCGCAGAGAAGGGCGAGAGGATGAGGTGGAGCAAGAATGAGAGACGCTGAAAGTCCGATCGTGAGGTACGAGGAGACCGGGGGAAAAGGCCAAGCCCGGGGATGCCAGGGGGGGAGAGGGGGAGCAGGGGGGAATGGCGAAGTGTCAAAGGCAAGGAAAAAGGCAGGAGAGAAGCACGAGTTTGGGTTTTGGCTTTGGGAGTTGCTAGGTCTTGGTGACTTTTGGTTTGGGCGTTTTTTAGAGTGGTGGGGACAGAAACCCGATTGGGGCGGGTCAAGGAGAGAGTTGTGGGGAGATGGAGGAAAGTTGAAGATGGCGTAAATTTAGGGATTTTTTTTCGACAAAATTGAAATCGGCAAGGGGTTTTTTGTGTCGAAATTTCCCCCGAAAAAAAAATTTTCGAATTTGGTTTTTTAAAACAGCATCATCTTTAAAATCGGGCCCTTTTTCGCGCTTCCTGTAATTTTGGCGGCCAGCAATCAGATTCAGAATAAGCAGGGTGAAAATGTGTGTGCGAGTCATGAGGGATGGTAAAGGTTGCAAAGGCTGGAAAATCACATGACCTCGTTTTAATAGAACAGGTTTCCCCGTTTCAACTTTTGTCCTCAGGGGCTCCAAGGGGGGTGGAAAACCCGGGTTTTCCTGTGGCCAAAAGCCAGCGAAAAATTTCTATTTCGCACAAGAAACCTCACAAATTTGCTGTGACCTTCCCAAATTTTGTTAA
>JAODAL010032399.1:0-46978 GCA_025379985.1 Phyllomedusa bahiana
CCCAATTAAATAGTAGGTATCCATGCACCCCATTTGGTAAGTAGGTAGGAATATAGGCCCCCCAGTAGGTAAGTAAAATACACCCCACATAACCTAGAAAGGTATATAGGCCTTCCAGAAAGTAGGTAGATAGGTATAAAGGCCCCCAGAAGGTAGGTAAGTGTAAAGGCTCACCAGAAGAAGGTAAGTATATAGGTCCCACAGTAATTAGGTATTTAGGCCTCCAATTAGGTAGGTAGATAAAAGTATGTAGGTGAAGAGGTATATTGACCCCTTGTATGTAGATATATAGGCCCCCTTTAGCTGGATAAGTTCTTATAGTTTCATAGTTTGTAAGGCCGAAAAAAGACAAGACGTCCATCCAGTTCAGCCTGTTGTGCTAAGGTGTTGATCCAGAGTAAGGCAAAAACCCCCCAATGAGTATAAGCCAATTGTCCTCATTTTAGGGAAAAATTCCTTCCCGACTCCAATCTGGCAATCAGAAAAATCCCTGGATCAATAACCCCTCTCCTGAATCCCAGACACTATAACTTGTTCTATTATTACGCTCCAGAAATGCATCTAAACCACTTTTGAACTCCGTTATTGAATTCACCATGACAAGTCCCTCTGGCAGAGAGTTCCACAGTCTCACTGCTCTTACAGTAAAGAATCCCTTTCTATGTTTATGTAGAAACTTTCGTTCTTCGAGACATATAGTATGCCCCCTTGTTCTAGCTACAGCCCTGGGTATAAATAAATCTTGGGAGAGATCTCTATATTGACCTTTGATCTATTTAAACATATTTATTATGTCCCCCCAAAGCCGTCTTTTCTCTAAACTAAATAACCCTAATCTTGCTAATCTTTCTGGGTACTGTAGTCCCCCCAGTCCTTTTTTTTATTTTTGTTCCCCGCCCTTGTACCTTTCAAGCTCTACAATGTCTTTCCTGTGCACTGGTGCCCAAAAACTGTACACAATATTACCATGTGTGGTCTAACCAGTGACTTTATAAATGGGAGAATAAATGTTCTCATCATTTTGCCTCTATGCCCCTTTTAAGGGCACCCCATGATCCTATTTGCCTTGGCAGCTGCTGTCTGACACTGGCTGCTACAATTAAGTTTACTGTCCCCCCAGGATTCCCAAGTCCTTCTCCATGTCACTTTTACCCAGCGTTTTTCCATTTAACATGTAGTCATTAATGGATTTTTCCTCCCATGTGCATAAACTTGCATTTATCGTATTAAACCTCATCTGCCATTTCCCTGCCCAGGCCTCCAACTTATCCAAATCCCTTTATAATAACACTTTATCCTCTATTGTGTTGATTACTTTACAAGCTTAGTATCCTGCAAAGATCGATATTCTACTGTTTTAATCCCTGTGTAAGATCATTAATGAAAATGTTAAAGAGGATAGGGCCCAATACTGACCCCTGTGGTACCCCACTAGTAACGGCAATCCAGTCTGAGTATGTACTGTTAATTTGTTTTCTATCGGTGAGCCAGTTGCTTACCCATTTGCACACATTGTCCCCCAGTCCAAGCATTCTTATTTTGCTTACCAACCTTTTATGTGGCACTGTATCAAATGCTTTAGAGAAATTTAGATATGACATCCAGTGCCTCACCCCGATCCAGTCTAGCACTGACTTCCTCATAGAAGCTGAGGAGATTAGTCTGACACCCAACCGATCCTTCATAAACCCATGCTGGAAGGGGGTTTATACTTTTATTTCAGTGAGATACTCCAGGATAGCATCTCTGAGAAAACCTTCAAACATTTTACCTACAACAGAGGTTTGAGCAAACCGGCCTATATTTTCCTTGATCACTTTTTGACCCCTTTTTGAAAAATTGGCACCACATTTGCTATGCGCCAACCCCTTTGGGACATACCCCGTTATTAGACAGACCAAAATATTAAGAATAGGCCTATCTATGACATCACTAACTCCCTTGGGACATGGGGGTGTAGCCTCTGGACCTGGGATTTGTCTATTTTAATCTTCCTAAGGGGGAGCTGCACTTCTTCCTGGGTTAGACAAAAACTTTTAAGTTGGAGTTTACCTCATCCCTCTGTTCAACAGGAAGCTCATCCTCCCGGGTAAATACATGGAAAAAAAAAGTGTTTAATATCTTGCTTTTTTCTCATCGTCCTCTACTGTCTCTCCCTCAGTATTTTTCAAAGAGCAAAAAATTTTCTGTTTTAATATTTATACTATTTTTTATAGTTAAAAAATATTTTGGGGTTAGTTTTACTTTCTAAAGCATTATGTCTTTCTGTCTCCAGCTTTTCTGCCTTTATCTTTATTTTACACACTTTATTTTTTTCCCTATAGCTTCTTAGTTCCTCTTCACTGCCCTACTGTTTTAGTAGGTGAAACGCTTTCTTTTTGTTTTTTTTGCCTCCTTTACATCTCTGTTTGATCCACATTGGGTTTTTCCTGTTTCTAATTTTTTTTTTACATAAAAGGGATGTACCCCTCACAGTGGTATCCGAGAAATTTTAAAAAATATCCCATTTATTATTTGTTTCTGCCATATTTAAACACATTACCCAGGCAATACGGTTTAGGGCCTTCCTAAGCAGAATAAAAATTAGCCTTCCTAAAATTCCCGTGTTTTTGTGGCTCCTTTTTCAAAAAAATCTATTGAAGGATAAACGGAAATTTATTAATATTATGGGCACTATTCCCTAGGGGCCCCTCAACCTGAACCTTTTGTTACTCTGTCAGGTCTATTAGTCAATATTAAGTCTAGAAGGGCCTTTCCTCTAGTCGGTTCTTGCACCATTTTGGCAAAGTAAATATCATTAAATTATTGACAAAAACCTGTTTCCTTTGTGAGAGCTTCTGTGTAAGTAGGTAGTTTTATTGGCTCTTGTGGGTAACTAGGTATGTAGGTCCCCTATATTTGTTTGGGTATATAGAGGCCCCCTGTAAGTAGGTGAGTATATAGGTCCCATTTAGGTAGTTAAGTAATATAGCCCCCCCATTAGGTTGGAAGGTACATAGACCTTGCAGAAGGTAAAAAGATAGATATATAGCCCCTCCCTCCCCCCAGGATGTAGATAATTATATATAGGACCCTCATTAAGTGGGTAGGTATATAGGTCATGGTAGATGGAGCACATTAACCAGCAGAAGATGCACAAGATGTCAGAACTGGCAGAGTTCAGCACAGAATCAGGAGGTCAGTACAATTGGTAGTCAGATGCGGTCAGGAAACAAGAAACTGAGCAGTTGGTACAATAAAACACCTTTACATTATGAATAGAGAAATGGGGGATATATTTTTAAGTTGCTTAGGGAGACTAGATATTGGCACCTGGATGTTTGAGAGGCTGACAGTCAGTGGACATGCATGATAGAAGTAACCTCAGGGGTGCCAGAAGACCATGCAGGGAAGTTGGAAGGTGCATAGCAAATAGGTGGAAGGGAGAGGTGGCCATTATGGTGGGTGAGCATGACAATATCATCTTCTTATACCAGCAAAGAAGATGTTGTTCACTGGCTCCACTACTCTAAGACCAAAAACCTTACATTCCACCATATAAAAAACTATGGACAACATCAATGAATTTGCATGCGACATTTCTGCTGGCACACTGTTCTATAGATCCCATGACACTTTTGAATGCACCTAGAATGTGCCACAGTTTGATGTGAAACTGTCATACAAAGTTTGGCGCATTACACTCAATGCACCAAAATGTTTGGCACATTACACATTATTCATACTGTCATATTATACACTCCTCTTTATCTATTTAGAACTGATGTGTTGGCGGCAAGTTAAAAAAATGGTGCATGCGAATTCATAGACGTCAGCCTTCATTTTTGGATCATTTCATGCAGGGCCAGACTGGGGATAAAAATCCGCTCTGGCACAAAGCCCCCACCAGCCACATACAAAATTCGCTAAAAAAGTATCCCTTGTTCTCGCACATCACCACTTTCTAAAATAAACTACACTATAAGGCTGTTTTCAAACGGAGCATTTTTGGTGCGTTTTTTATATGTTTTTTGGTGTGTTTTTGTGCAGAAAGGCAGAGCAGTTAATGCTGTACATTTCTGCACAAAAAAATGCATCAAAAAATGCACCAAAACCGCTCTGTGTGAGAGCCCCCTAAACACAAGCAAGAAAGAAAAAGTGGTGCAGAGAAACCCCTCATCACAGAGTGCACTTGCTTTACAATCAGGGACAAGCCTACACTGCCACTATACAAGCACCAATATAACCTACAGCCCCACCAATCACATCACCAGTAGTCAGGTCACCATCACATGAATACAGCACTGATTCAACACAGAAGTAAAATGACCCCTGACAGCAGGGACTCACAGGAGACGTCATCTCTGATGGGAGTTGTTCTCTTCTCCTTTTCTTCTCCATCTGGCCCAAACCTCCATGATGTCTTTCCTGATGAGTTGTTCCTTTCCATTTTTTCTCTGTCCAGTACAGCATGCAATGTCTTCTTCTCCCGGTCACTACTCGTCCCTGTAGAATTTACCATAAATACATCTTAGACTCCTCTCTTTTCCAGCACTTTCCTATCAATTCCCAAATCTGTACAAGCTTCCTATCCATAGAGCCCCAAATAGTAATAGTGCCCCCTTCGGTGCCTCACACAGTAAAAAGTTAGTAATTGTACCCCAAACAGCGTATGTTAGACCATAAAAATTAGAAATTAAAAAATGTCAGATAAGTGGCATGTAAATAGGTAGACCCCCATTAGGTAGGTAAACAGGGCCCTCCTCCATTAATTTGGGCCTACCCCTGTAATTAGCCAGGTAGATAGGATAGCCCCCAGTAACTAGCCAGGTAGTTGGGGCTGCCCCCAGTAACTAGCCAGGTAGCTAGGGCTGCCCCCAGTAACTAGCCAGGTAGCTGGGGCTGCCCCCAGTAACTAGCCAGGTAGCTGGGACTGACCCCAGTAACTAACCAGATAGCTGGGGATGCCCCCAATAACTAGCCAGGTAGCTTGGGTTGCCCCCAGTAACTAGCCAGGTAGCTAGGGCTGCCCACAGTAACTAGCCAAGTAGCTGGGGCTGCCACCAGTAACTAGTCAGTTAGCTAGGGCTGCCCCCAGTACTTAGCCAGGTAAGGCCAGTAATTAGCCAGGTAGGGCCAGTATATAGACAGGCAGGGCCAGTATATAGGCAGGCAGGGCCAGTATTTAGACAGGCAGGGCCAGTTTACAGACAGGTAGGGCCAGTATATAGGCAGGCAGGGCCAGTATATAGGCAGGCAGGGCCAGTATATAGACAGGCAGGGCCAGTATATAGACAGGCAGGGCCAACATATAGACAGGTAGGGTCAGTTTATAGGTAGGCAGGGCCAGTATATAGACAGGCATGGCCAACATTTAGACAGGTAGGGTCAGTATACAGACAGGTAGGGCTAGTATATAGACAGGCAGGGCCAACATTTAGACAGGTAGGGTCAGTATATAGGCAGGCAGGGACAGTATATAGACAGTCAGGGCCAGTATATAGACAGGTAGTGCCAGTCTATGGACTGGTAGGGCCAGTCTACGGACAGGTAGGGCCAGTATATAGACAGGTAGGGCCAGTATATAGACAGGCAGGGCCAACATATAGACAGGTAGGGCCAGTATGTAGCCAGGCAGCGCCAGTAAGTAGTCAGGCAGGGCCAGTAATTTGCAGGCAGGGCCAGTAATTAGCAGGCAGGGCCAGTAATTAGCAGGCAGGGCCAGTATATAGACAGGTAGGGCCAGTATATAGACAGGTAGGGCCAGTATATAGACAGGTAGGGCCAGTATATAGACAGGCAGGGCCAACATATAGACAGGCAGGGCCAGTATATAGACAGGCAGGGACAGTAAGTAGTTTAAAAAAGAATTAATAATAATACTCACCTGATGTCTTTGCTTCCTCCTCTTCTCTTCTCCTGGTCCGGGCGGCCGCTGGCAGCTGAGTGCGGGTCACGGAGCTGACGCTCGATTACGTCATCACTTCGCGCGTCTGCTGCGCAGCCTCCTGGGAGCTAAACAGCCGGGATCAGAAGATCCCGGCTGTTCTGCCTCGGCCGCTGCTTGCATTAGGTGCTTGCATGGCTGCACAGTGATGGCTGTATGGCTGGGTCTGTGACCCGACCGTGCAGGCATGTGGCGAGGGGGGCCTGTCGGCCCCCTGTTACAGGGGTCCGGTCGCATATGCGACCATTGCGGCCCCTGTACATGCGCCATGCGCCGGCACTCGGGGCCCGCCAGGGGGAAAC
Source organism: Phyllomedusa bahiana (assembly GCA_025379985.1). NCBI lineage: Eukaryota > Metazoa > Chordata > Amphibia > Anura > Hylidae > Phyllomedusa > Phyllomedusa bahiana. The sequence goes on from JAODAL010032399.1 coordinate 6,229, forward strand.
ACCGCCCCCCTCGGCAGGCGCTCCGAGCCGGCTCTGTGGCCCGGACCCCAGCGGCCCACCTGGCAGATGCCCGGTTTGCTCTATGGGCAGTCTGGGCCTGATTTGATGTCTTGTTTAGTCATTTTGACACAGCCCTATTTTAGTTAAGTCTATCATATCAGTTTATGTGGGAATGCTTTTACTTATCAAGGGGATACTGAATAATTTTTTGTGACACACTCTATTTTATGTTAGAGTTCAATTTTGGTCAATAAATTATATACTTATTTGTAAAAAGTAACCCCAAACTTTTATTTCATTTTGTAAACATTTGTCATTTTCTTGTGCTTGTAACATAGTCATATCATACAAAATAATTAGTAATTAACATTAAGCATATGCCTATTTTATGTGGGTATCATTAGTTAAATGTCTAAAAGTCATGAGTTTAAGGTGTATAAGTTTAGCAGTAATTTTTCAAGTTCTCAAAAAAAGTTTCAAAACTAATTTTTTTTCTTTTAGAGAGCAATCCAGTTCTGACATGGCTTTGCATGTTAGCACCCCCATAACTCACTCCATTTGAAAAACTGCATCTGAAAAATATTCAAAACAGCATTTAGGAATATTTAGGTAAACCATACCTTTTCAAGGAACATATCTAGGGTTGTTCTGAGCATGTTTTACCTCACCGGTCTTTCATGGATTTTTTATATTAATAAGTTATTTTAGCTATTTTTTTTCTCAAAGAACATATGAGAATCCAGTACACCAATACCCCATGAGTAGTTGAAAACTTCTGTTTGGGTACACAGAAGGGCTTAGAAGGTAAGTAGTTCTATTCGGATACTGAGGCACAGAATTTGTTGAGATGGTTACTAGGCGATGTGTCTCAGTTGTAAAACTCTAGCACAGTGAAAACTCTAATTTGAAATCAATACCCCTCAAGCAGTGTAGAGAGCATTTTGACCCCTCAGGTTTTTCTAGTAATTGTGCACAGTTACAATTTTTTCCAAAGATATGCCAATTGAGTTCCCATTATATTGTACCCAACATGCTCCACTGTTAAAAGAGATTTCTCAAATTAATATGCCATGTTTCTGGCTTTAGAAACACCTTATATGTGGCCCTGATATTTTGCCTTGAAATATGACATTGCTCAAGAGTGAAAAAGAATCGTACACATTTGAGGCCTCTTCTGGTGACCCCACACCGGCATGCCATTGTAGAGGCTCTGACCTTGGATAATAAAATAAATACCCAGAAGTGACTCCATTTTGAAAACTGCATCCTATCCATAGAAAAATGTTGGTGTTCTCCAGAAATCAATGTGCAAAAGATTGTGCAGGGTGTAAATTGTGTTTTCTCCACACATGCCACTTCTGTCCCCAATAGATTATGTCCAACTTGTGCCATCTATGACACCCCTTAAATTGTTTAGCAGATTATTCCAGGTAGAGCAATGCCATATGTGGTATTTGGCATACTACAATGCTCTAATGTGAAGGAACAGTAATTATTTTGTCTCTAAGACATTTGTGAAAACCCTTGAAAACTGGGGTATGCAGTATCCACTTTGTTTGTGGTTTCACTAGTATTTTCGTTTATAAAGTGAGGTTGTATGTAATTAATAAACCAAAGCTGTGTGCCAAGACTTAAAGCAATTTTTTATGCACAAACCAGACTTTTGGATCACGTGTTGCACTGATAAATATTTGCTTTCTTAATCATTCTTGAACACACTTTTTTTTAAGGCCTTCCTTTTTGCAGTATGGGAAACTTTGCTGGAGAAAATTTGTAACGTACAGCCTTGGAGGAGACAGAGGAAAGGAGAATGGGAGCCGTGGTTGTCGCCTTAGCCCTTGTCACGGTGGCTGGACTCAACCAAAATCTCTCATACCTGTTCCGGGACATAGTCACAATAAAGGTGGTGGAACCTTCAGCTTGGATGGTATTCTTACCTTCTGGGGCACACTTCAAGTGGGTGGTGGGAGTCCTCTCCTGCTGTAGTGATGTTGGTGGTATGGTGGAGGCACTCTTGATGTTATGCTGGAAGCAGGATGCAGAGGAAGGGTTAACATTTGGAATGAAGTATCACTTGTCCATTTTATTTACCAGAAAGTTCTTTTACATGGCATCTCACCCTCTTACACTTCACACGCCTGCATTGCAGCTAGCAGCCATTAGAGTTTCCTTTTAAAATGGTCCCTTATTCGGATGCAACTTTGACTGCAAGGAGTTCTCTAACCCCAGGAAACCTGGTCCATATAGATCAAGAGCAACCCTAGGAGAACTGGATCTATATGGGCCAGGCCAGCAGCAACATTCTAAACACCATCTGTTCGGTCGGCCAGCGGGGGACTTCATTAGTGTACTACCTCTCTGGTACACACCTCCCAGTGTACCTGTCCAAGATATCATCCATGCACAGCTAGTCCAATTTTGCAAAAAATGACTGAGCAGGGCAAAAAATTTACTATTGGATTCTATGTAAAGCGGCGGATGTTTTTTGAACCATTTTTTGGCGCATTCTTTGCAGAAATACACGCAAATCTAACGCTGTGCATTTCTGCAAAAAAGGCACAAAAATGCGCCAAAAACTGCAAAATGTGTCAAAAAACAGGCTTTTTTTCAATAGCTTTTGAAAGGCAGTGGATACAAAACTCAGTTTTATGAACGTTTTTAGAATTTGGTTTTTAAGTTGTTTTTTGTCCACTGCCATGTAAACATGGCCTAAGTCCTCATTATTATGATGACTTCCATTAGTGTTTTTGGTGTCTTTGGTTATTCATTAGCCCCGTATGCTGCATAAAGTTCTAAAATTTTAGCTCTCTTCAAATATACCATTAAGTTGAAGGATGGGATGAAGAGGAAATTGGTGACACTCAGGGCGACATGCATGAAATTTGATGTTAACACACCAAATTTCATGCACATTATACAGGCATAGAATGCCCCCTAAACAGCGAGTCATAAATCAGGTGCATTCTGGCGCCAGGGTGACATTTCTGGATCAGGTGTACCATTTTTAGTGCTCCCCGCCCCCCGAGATCGGGTGCATTACAAAGAGCCACAGGCGCTATGTAATGCGCCGAGAGTGGCGTGTGGGAGATTTAAAAATGTATGAACGGGGCTCCGACCAATATTGGGCTGAAAAGACTGGCGCGTTCATACATGTCGCCCTCAGTGCACACATGCTTTAACAAGTTAGAGAGATAGTGCTAGTGCAGCTAGTGGGGATAATAGGTGTCTAAAGCTGGCTATCTCACAGAGCTAAAACCAATATTAGTCAGCACAACTAATGACATAAATAACATAAATGTACAGATGCACACTAAAGTGGTCAAAATATAAAACTATCCAATTACTGTTTGCCTCTATATGCTTATGCAGCAGGCACCAGCAGGGAAGGAGTAAAGGGCTGCATGATGAATTCACTAACAGAATTCAAAAAGGGTCTGTATACATTTCTAGAGCGTAATAATATGACTAACAAATAACAAATATATATAACATATATAATGTATAACAACATATAATAATAATAATAATAATAATAATAATACATATAATATAGCAAATTATAGTGACTAGGATTCCGGAGAAGGGTCATTGAACCAGGGATTTATTCAGATTGTTGATTGGAGTTGGGAAGGATTTTTTTTCACTAAAATTAGGACAATTGGCTTTTACCTCATGAGGGCTTTTGCCTTCCTCTGGATCAATACTATAGGACAATAGGCTGAACTGGATGGACGTCTGTCTTTTTTCGGCCTTACAAACTATTAATTTAAGGCTTCCCTCAATTCTCCTGATTTCGAAATGAATGGAGTGTGCATCCTGCAAGTTAGTGGAGCTACAAAACTACATACATCACTGATCACCTATTTCAGACTACCTGATGTAAGTCGCAGCTTTTGAATTTAAGGATTTTTTTTCAAATCCTAATTTTTAAAAGAACCAGTACCTATGAAATGTTTTCTGTAAACCCATTGTTCATGTTTTGTGTTGTTCATTCATTATAAAAAAAAAATAATAATTTTGGGACATGGTTGTTCCAAAGGTGACAGGATACAGGTATTCTTTCCTACATGAAATCCTAAGTGGCTCTAATCTGTAATAGGCATGGTTTGTTGCCAAGAAACACACAGTCCTATTATTTTTAATATCTTTTGTTTGTCTTTCATAGACTTCTCGAAATTAATGATGAAATCTCATTAAAACATTATTGTTTTATTTTATTAGGCCTCTTAATTTGCAGTTTTTGAATACAGTTGCTAAGTATAAATTGGCATAGGAAATACTTGGTAATTTAATGTGAGCTTTCTACTTTTTAATCATTCTAAAACCAACTTAAGAATTGTTCTATAGGCAAAGTGCATATAGTGCAAAACAGTGACATAGCTAGAGGGGTTGCAGTGGGCCCCTGAGCCAGGGGGGCCCAAAAGCCCCCCTACCTCACAGTGGCATCGCTAGGTAACATGGACCCAGCGTTTACGGCTGCGCTGGATGCTGGGGTTGAACGGCCAAGAAACACTGGTCCTCGCCTTTTAGCCCACTGGAGGCAGCAGCGCGATGTAATGATGCCATTGCGTCGCTGCCTGTATTAGGTCCTAAGCCTATTTCTAGGCTTAGGACTTAGTAGACGCCAGAACTGGCTTCCTGGAGCTGGCAAAATGATGATGTCATGCTGCCCAATCCGGATTCAAATAGAAGTTCAGCGGGAGAACAGGTGAGAGGTGAGTATTATTATTATTTATTTGCTTTTTACATTGGGAGGCCCTGCATATACGTATCTCACTACTAGGGGGTTCTATATATACCTACCTAACTACTGAAGGGCCCTATATATATCTGCCTCACTACTGGGAGCCCTATATATACCGGCATAACTACTGGGGGCCCTATATGCACCTACCTACTGGGGGTTCCAATATACACATACCTAACTACTAGGGGCCCTATATGCACATACCTAACTATTGGGGGGGGCATTATATATATACATTTACCTAACTACTGAGGGCCCTATATGCACCTAACTACTGGGGGACCTATATACACATACCTAACTACTGGGGGGCACTATATAAATACCTACCTAACTATTGAGGGCGCTATATACACTTACCTACTGAGGGGCTCTATATACACATACCTAACTACTGGGGGGGCTCTATATACACCTAACTACTTACTGGGGGTTCATATATACACCTACCTAACTACACCTACCTAACTACTGGGGGTGCCTATGTATACCTAACTAACTACTGTGCTGATATATATACCTAACTTCTGGGAGGCCTTATATACACATACCTTACTACTGGGGGGCCCTATATATACACCTACCTAACTAATGGGAGCCCTATATATACATCTAGCTACTGGGGCAGCCCTATACACACCTACCTACTGGGTGACCCTATATACACCTACCTACTAGGGGCCCTATATGCACAGACCTCTTGAGGGGCCCTATTTATACATACCTAACCAGTGGGGAGCCCTATATGTACCCAACTAACTACTGGGGGGGCCCTATATATACCTGACTACTATTGGGGTCCCATATATATCTATCTTACTACTTGGGGCAGACCTTATAACCTACCTATACATTGTGGAACCATATGTACCTACTTATTAGTGACGCCTTTACACACACCTACTGGGGGCCTACTGTATGTACCTACTTACTGGGGGAGCCTTACATAGCTACCTACTGAGGAGACCCTATATACCATCCAATCTATGCTTCATTTAGATAGATTAGACCCTAAAAAATAGTCAGATAAGAAGGCAGACTTTTCCTATTAAGTAGGTAAAGTCCCCCTTCAGTATAGTGTTTCCTTCAACTAACTATTGGGTGCACTAAATGCTGTAGCTATCTATTGGGGGGAGCACCTATATACTGTACTTACCGGCTGAGGGGAGCCCTATACTGAAGGGGAACTTTCCTACTTAATAGGAAGAATCTTCCCACTTATTTGACTAATTTTTAGTGTCTAATCTACCTAAAAGAGGCATCTACTTATCTGACTGCCTAATTTTTGGGGGGAGGGGCTGGCTACTATATTGGGTGTTTTCCTACCTACTGGTGGCACAAAAGAGGGCCCTATAGTTGGTTGGGAGAACTTTCGCTGTTTGGAGTCTAACATGTTTGTGTGGTAAATTCTTCAGGGATGAGTTGTTGCCGGGAGAAGACGACATGGTTGTCTGGACTGGATGAAGAAAGAAAAGAGAGAATGAGTGATCAGAAAAGATGCACCTGTGAGTCTCTAAATGTAACTGAACTGTAATCACTTAAACTTACTATGTCACTGAAGAGCACACTGTACACTGGTATATACTACTATATGGTCCCTTTATGGTGGTAATAGAGGTCTTAGTGTAACTGTTTACATTCAGTAAAAGTACAATGGTATTATTCAGACCATTTATGGAGGTGATATGTGGTCATGCGGTATTAGGTGCTTGTATATTGTTGTTATTGATACTTTTGGCCCTGGTATACTGGTTTGCTCAGTAAGAGTATGATGGTATTAGTCACTGTAGGGTAGTGATATGCGGTTTTGATGTGACGATATCTGGTCTTTGTACATTGTTATTATTGGTAATATTGGTGTTGGTATACTCCTTTTGTCAATAACATTATGGTGGTATTAGTCACTATATGGTATCACAAGGCATTATGGGAAAGGGGCTGAGAAGCCCACAGCACCCTCTGTTGGTTGTAACAAATCCTCAATTTGCTTTTGACCCACCGAGTCTTGAGAAAGCAAAAAGGATTTTTTAGCCAAGCCAGTATCTCTCATCTACAGACAACCCTTCCCTCACTATATGGTAGTGATATTTGGGGTATTATTTGGTCCTTGGATATTGTTGTTATTGGTAATATTGGTCTTTCTATAATTGTTTAGTCAGTAACAATGTGGTGGTATTAGTCACTATATATTGGTGACATGTACTGATAATGTGGCCCTTGTATACATACTGACCCACAGAATACAGATTAAATGACAATTGAACTGTTCAATGTAAACTCCAACAAAAACTAAACCCAAAAAACAAAAGCTAAATTTTATTTTTTTCCTGTTCACCCCACTTTTTTGGGGGAGGTAGGAGGAACAAGAGGGAACAGACACTTTAGCTGTATTACTTGTTTTCCTTTGGCACCATTTGAAATTAATTTTACTTTTATTATTCAATCCCTTTAAATAGAATATTCTGCAGCATGCTACCTCACAGACATCCGTCATGTTAAGTAGGGAACCTGTCGTTGAAAAATATTAGTCCACAGCCATTGTCTGGTGGTAAAGGGGGACCTAACTGAAGTTTTGTCCTCAGGCCCATGAGTCTTTAGCTACACCCCTGGTGCAAAATATAAAAAGTTTATATGGATACATATTTTAGCTATAAATTGTACCTCTGGTTTATTATCTGCAGTTCTCTAGCATGCTATAAATACTAGAATAAATGCTTCACAGGATAGTATGTAGGTAAAGAGGGCAGAAAAAATGTAAACCCTACTGTCTATAGTTATTACAATAACAACAAATTTAAAAAAGCTGATAATATGCACAGAAAGTTTTTACACACTGGTCAACTTCCTTTTATTAAACATAGATACATAATCTTGTTTACTTCCCATTTTTTTGAGAAGGTTCACATGGCTAATTTTTCTTCATTTGCTTTCTTTGTTATATTTATATCCTGGCTACCAGATAGATATTCCAAGTGGAAAACATGAAGAAACTGTGTCAATCACTTATTTTGTTCCACGTGACCTGAAGAGGGTTGTTTGTGCAAGGTATACCAGAAATATTTTTGAAATGATACACATTCCAAATGTAAACTTTTCTTGCAGCTACAAGAAATGTTTGGTGAAGTTGATTGCCGGTAAAGGGGATTTTTCTTCTTGCGCTGAAGATGTTTACTTAAAAGGGTATTTTCGTTTCATTGATTGTCGTTTAACATGTACTATAGACAACGATAAATGAAGATTATTACTAAAAACATTGCTTTTCTGATTTTGCTTCTCTTCAGAGTTGAAGCAGATCTTATCTCCTTCTTCTGTAAACAAGTTTCCCAAGTTACCAACCACCTCTCTCTGATCTTACATACTAGCAGTGGTTGGGATTCTGATTCACTCCCTGCTGTGTTGGTCATCTTCAAACTCAGGAGCCGGTTTACATTACTTACTGACAAGCTACAGCATAACCACATAGAGCATGTTGCCTTGTAAACTAAGTTTAAAACCTTCCAGGCACTCATGTCCACTGTGTTGACCTCACATTCGTGTTTTGGCCGCCATCTTGGGCAGTCCTGGGGGTATTTTCGCTCACAGGACCGCCGCCTTTGGTAAAACGGATGGCACTCCAACACAGGCTTCAGTTTGAATCTGGCCTCAACTAGTTTTATTGAGGCACAGTATACAAAACTCGTGGTTGAGCGATTTATTATTCGACCAAAGCTGAAATCGGGCACGGTTTTTATGTTGGATCGGAATTTTTCGATCACTACGAATAATTTAGGTGACAATGCGCATAATCTATTAAATATCGCAAGTTATCGGTTTTTTAGGCGCTTCCTGCATTTTGGCGAGCCAGCAAATCAGCTTAAAAGAATAGAGAAGGGGTGAGCTGGGTGTGCGACGTCCATGACAGGGATGTGTTTGTTGTGATGGCTGGAAAAAACATATGACTCGTTTTACATAGAACGCCCTTTCTGTTCAGCATCCGGTGTCAGTGTGTCTAATATGAGCAGAACGTGTGCTAGGTCTCTCCTACAATACAGCTCAGACGAACAGTTCTCTTTGTTCACACAGACAACTATGCTTTTAACTGTGAACATTAGAACATAGTTAATTCAGAATACCAACCACTTTAGCATAGCACTGGGGCATACAAAAATTGTGATGCCACCACATCTTACCCCCTCTCCTATAACATATAATTAACAACAGCACCTAATCGTGAGTATTGGGGTATAAAAATTATCATTTTTATTGTTATAACAATTCTAAAATCCAAAGATATACGTGCAGACTATACTATGTGTTTCATAAAATCCAAAAAAAGCATCGGGGGATACAGCAAACCCACCAAGTAGGTTACTAATCTCTATGTATACAGGAATATCTGTAAAAATACATACTGTGTAAAAATACATCTCCGGCCATTTATTAGGTATACCTGTATCAATGTCGTTAACACTTAATTTCTAATCAGCCAATCACATGGCGGCAAACTCAGTTCTTTTTGGCATGTAGACATGGTCAAGACAATCTCTGCAGTTAAAACGAGCATCATTATGGGGAGAGAAAGGTGATTTGAGTGCCTTGGATATCGTTGGCATGGTTGTTGGTGCCAGAAGGGATGGTCTGAGTATTCAGAAACTGCTGATCTCCTGGGAAATTTTCACGCACAAACATCTCTAGGGTTTACAGAAGAATGGTCGAAAAAGACAAAAACATCTGTGAGCGGCAGTTTCCTGTGGGCGGAAAATGCATTTTTGATGTCAGAGGTCAAAGGAGAATGGGCAGACTTGGTTCAAGCTGACAGAAAGGCAACAGTGACTCAAATAGCCACCCGTTAACAACCAAGGTAAGGCAGAAGTGCATCTCCTGACGCATCAGTACGGCGTTCTTTTTGAGGCAGATGGGATACAGCAGCAGAAGAAGCCACACCGGGTGCCACTCCTTTCAGCTATAGAAAGGATCTGAGGTCTCCAATTTGCCCATGCTCATCGAAATTGGACTGTAGAAGATTGGAAAAAACGTTGCTGGTCTGATGAGTCTCGATTTTCTGCTGCGTCATTAGGATGGTAGGGTTCCAGAATTGGCGTAAATCAAACATTGAAAGCTTGAATAATCCTGCAGTGTTTATCCGGTTCAGGCTGGTGGTGGTGGTGTATGGTGCGGGGAATTTTTCTTGGCACTCTTTTGGGCCCCTTGGTTCCAATGAGCATCGTTTTGTTGCTACACCTTAGGTGGATTCTATTGCCACGAGAATTGAGCAGTTCTGAAGGCTAAAGGGGGGTCCAACCCGTTACTAGCTTGTGTACCTAATAAATGGCCGGGCGTGAGTGTATATCGGCCATGATTTGACAAAACCTTATACATAACTGGGCCACTAATCACATATATGAAAGTTTTAAAATCATCCATACGTGGTGTGTGTGATGGTCCCAGTACGATAGAAAAAGTTGTCTTGTCAAAATCTTGACAAAGGTCGGGCTGTTGTTTCTCCCGTACCCCAACGGCGGAGTTTCGCTGTGTTAAGTACGCTTCCTCAGGGGGCATATCACCTGTGGATCCGGCCACACACACCCTTATATTATGTCAGTAGCAAACCCTATTCAGGAGGTGCAGCGCGGCGAGTGCGCAGCGATCGGCGGACGGCCACACTGCTGCCACATACAGCATTCCCTGTGCTACAGCGCATGCGAGGAAGATCACTTCCGCACATGCGCGCAGCACGTTGTGGTCGCGGAGCGCGTGCGGGCTGGTCATAAGCCGTCCCGCTGCGCACGCGCACATCCTCCATAGGAACGCAAGTTCCAAAGATAGAATGCGCACACATCAGCAGGGAGAGAAGTGCCCGAACGCTGCAACAAGATGTCTTATCATATTCCCACCTAGTATGTTGCCACCTGTGCAGGTAACAAAATAATTTAAAAACAATAATTGATGATACGTCAATATTGCTGTGGCACAAGTAATACATAATGATGAACATAGCGGAGTTTACACCAAAATCTGACAGTACATAGAGAAGCAGAATCTGTACATCATACAATCTGTATCACAGATGAAAAATGTTACAAGTTTCGAAATGGTGCAGGTAATTGACGAGGGATGTGGCGTCATAGATCCTCATGGAATTAAATCAATAATATAAAAATTAGTGAGTGAATAAAAACAATTAAAATGTTAAAAAATGGCAATTGAGAAGAGTAGGACAGAGGACAACTAAGTTAGGTTGGTGAGACAGTGATTGTCAAATATTTAATAAAAAAAAAAACTTTGCCATACAAAAAAGAGAAAAAAGAAAATATGCATTGTTACTTATTTAGATATAAAATCAGAGGGGAGAACAGGGAAAGAGGAAGAAGGGGAATCCAGCAGGGAAAGTCAGAGGAAAGGGGCAAAATTTAATTTCTCATTAAGCCCTCCTGGTGCCATAGTATTTTATGTTGTAATACCATTTAGTTGACCTCTGCTCAAGTGCCCTCATTGTATTCCTCCTCTAATTCCCAATGTACAACGTCAAGCCAAACACCTTATGTGTTTTTGGGTCACAATCCCTGGTATTTTAGAAAAGTTCGAGGGAGGGTCTTTCATTTGGAGAAACATATCACACTGTTAGCTGCCGCAATATGCGACATGTTCGTTGACACGGACTTATAGTTCGCGTGTTGTAGAATTCTTATGTAAATTTTACTTGAACGGCATTGTGCATATAAATCCACATTTTTCTGTGCTGCATGTGATGAATATGGTAGATATGGAAGACACGTGGACCCATCGTTATTTTTTTATAAGTCGTCAGAACGAACCATGTTGACAGCATTTGCAACGCATTTTTCCGCTCGGGAAAAAACCCACGTTTGGACCGCGGAGTACTAAATGGGTTAGTATTAGCACATTATAATCGGCTCTTCTTAAACAATTGGTCCCTCAAATTTGGAGCCCTCCGGGCCGTCATCATATGGGTGTTCTTGTATTACCTTTTTTTGCGGGGCAGTATAGGCGGTACGTTTTCGAGTACCACATCACTATGTTTATATAGTATATCTCGCAATTTCACCATTGTTGGTTATAGGATGGTGATGAATGTACCCGTGAATCATCTCTTTTTCTACTGATAGGCTGTAGATAGGTTGATCCCTAGGGGTTCTTATCGCACACGATAAAAATTGCTTGTTTAGTTTTTCTATGGCTTATGCCCACGATCATAAAATGTGTTTAGGTCAGACCTAGACTGTGCTTCAAAATTGGAAAGTCAAGGGAGCATAATGCGCCGCTTCCACATAACTGGCACGTGGGATTGCTGTTATGGATTGCTGGGTTATGGATGGATGTGTTGGCGTGTTGTAATAATATGAATTAAGGGTTAGGTACTCTTACGATTTACTTCGTTTTATCATATTATACTATCCTCTTGAATGCAATATTCCCAAGAATCGATTTGTTGTATTTCAGCTCTAAACGTAATAAGTTGATGTCTTGAATAGGTTGAGCGATTGGTTGGCTATCGAGATCGAATCGATAGTCGATAGGTCGGCCGCTATCGATAATGTTTTTCGATAGTGAGCATGATTTTGCGCGATGACCTTTTATAAGGGGTGGTCCTAATGGGACGAGAGAGCAACAACACCTTCATTAATACACCAAACCAGTGGGTGGAGAGCTGAAATTTACATCCTAAACAGTCAATTGGATACATGCTTACTTCTTAGGCAATCACTCTTAGGTTATTAAAGTCACAGAAATATTGTCACAGTCCATTTACTATCCCGTTTGTACACAGCATGACCATTAAACCTGCATCACCCACAAATTTAAAAAATGCCAGAAGGGCAGTATTGAATTTGAACCTTCATGTACTTGATGGACATTGAATATCCCTTGTCCTGGTAAGCGAAGCCTGAGCCCCAAACCTGCATGACCCCCACATTTAAAAAGTGACGGGAAAGGAGTCTTTCAACACCATTTAGTTTCACTGGACACATTGACTATACTGTCGTGGGCCACAGCTGGCACAAACCTGCATGACCCCTCACATTTAAAATGAGCGGAAAAGGGTCTTTCAACCACCATTTTAGGTTTCACTCCGGACATTGACTATACCTGTCCTGGGCCACAGCATGACGCACAAATCTGCATGACCCCCACATTTAAAAAGTGCCGGAAAAGGAGTCTTTCAACACCATTTTAGTTCACTGACATTGGACTATACCTGTCCTGGGCCACAGCATGAGCACCAAACCGCATGACACCACCACATTTAAAAAGTGCGGAAAAAGGAGTCTTCTAAACCACCATTTTTGTTTCATGGTACATTGGGACATAAACCTGTCCTGGGCCACAGCAATGAGCCCCAAACCTGCATGACCCCCACATTTAAAAAAGTGCCGGAAAAAAAAGGAGTCCTTCAACCACCATTTAGTTTCCACTGGACATTGACTATTACTGTCCTGGGCCACAGCATGAGCCCCAAACCTGCATGACCCCCACATTTAAAAAGTGCCGGAAAAAGTGAGTCTTCAACCAACATTTAGTTTCACTGGACATTGACTATTCCTGTCCTTGGGACTCAGATGACCAGGGCAGGAGGTACAGTGGTGCGGTTGAAATGCCACAGGATGGCGGTTTCCTTTCATCTTTTACACGCAGGTTAAAATGCGCCTGATGAGGCAGCAACGAAAACTGTCGTGCTGAAGCAGGTGCGGAAGCGGAAGTCGTGAGAACTCCAGCCTTCCTCTGTACACAGTCATACCTGGGTTCAGCTTGCCCTCCGTTGCGTAGGAGTGTGGACCAATGAGCTTCACTTGGAAATACTGGGGTTAACGCTCCTGTTACACCCAGGTGCCCTTTATCTTGGTCATTCTTTTTTCTCATTTTACTAACGTTGCTGCGAGGAAATGGTTCTCTGTATTTGTTCTCTGTCCGTGCTCATACTCCTTGTCCTGCTGCATAACCTACATCTGGTCAAGTTTTATGTACCTCCCTTGTACCAATTCAGAGGATATTTTTTTAAAGCTATTTTGTACATGCAAGTTTTTTAGTATTTAATTTCTTAGAATAAACAACATTTTTTTTTTTAATTAGGATGGGAAATCACCTTGTTCTTTGTTTCTCTTTTTTTTCATGTATTTTAAATGGGTTGTCTCAATACAGGGATTGATTGCTATGTTAAAGATCTTGCTAAATACAAGTCATTTGCAATATGTGTCACATTAACAGTGTCCTACCTACTTCCTGTTTCTGACAGCAACATCACCCTTGAGCCCACTCTTGTCATTGTGTAAGAAAACAAATGTTGTTAGAAACAACATTTTTTTAGAATTTGGACCTGTAGTTAGCTTGCATGTCACAGCAAAATGCCCCCAAAAATTCAAAGCAATGAAACCTTTGTGAGCCACTTTGGTCAATTGTTTTGAAGAAACAAAATGTGTCTGTTTGAAGAAACAACATCTTTTAGAATAGGGAACCTGTAGTATAGCTTAATGTCACAGCAAAATGCCCCCAAAAATTCAAAGCATGACCCTTGAGCCACTTTGGGCAATTGTGATGAACCATATGTCTGTCTAGAACTACAACATTTTTTTTTTTATATATAGGGGACCTGTTGTATTGCTGAATTTACAAAAGCAGCATGACCCAAAAAAATATATAAAAATGACTTCTCAGCCACTGTTAAAAAATTGTGGAGGGTGAATGCCACTTTAGAAGCCAACAATTGCTGTTACAAAGGACCAAGTTTTATTGCGGTATTTCACACAGCTAATGACCCAAAAAATTTATAATTATGACTTCTCAGCCCACTATTAAATATATTGTGAGGGAGAAATGCCAATTAGAAGCCACATTTATGTTCCAAAGGACCATGATTATTGCTCGTATTCCTCAGCAACTGACCTTCAAATCCATTGACAATGCGAAAACTTCCTTAAGATAAAGTGAGTAAATGGAATACGGTGTTGTCATGAAAACCTTGCTGTCTTTTACAGTCTCCTCACAGCCAAAAACCAGCAAAATGAACTGTTGGTAAAAGAGAATAAAAAAATTGCAGTAAGAAGTGATCATTTTAAAAAAAGTTTTCAAGGGACCATTTTGTTTGAAAAGTATGTGAAGTAGACTGGCCACTAATCGGGACCTCGGCAATTGAGGGCCACAACATCATCAGAGATCCATGCTGATCTTTCGTGATGAAAGTCAAACGATCCACATTATCTGTGGAAAGCCGGATGTGTTTTGTCTGTAATGACTCCTCCAGCTGTGGCTGATGAATGTGTCCGCTCAGATATGGACGCTGGCTGCTGGGCAGGACAACACTCTATGGCGTGAGACGCCACTCGGGCAATTCGTCCATTTTGGATACCCGGAAGTCTATTGGGTCCGGAAACACATGCAAAAACATCGGTGTTGAGAGCAGATAGTCTGCTTACGCACATGATTCTTAAGCTGATATCTGTGTTGTTGATGTGTGCCTGCTTTGCATTTCGTTGGTCGAGGTGGGGGTAAACAAAGATTGCCAGCAGGGTCACCCAATTAGGCTTCTGCCACCTTTGCCTGCTGCTGCTGCTACGCCTACTGGCACTCTAATGCTGTCACGTCGCTGATGTTGTTCCAACCGTGACATTTGGGGAACGTGAAGCAGACGAAAACAGATTGTCTCCAGTTGATCAATCAGCAAAGGTCCTCCATTTCCTGCATTTTAATCTCGATTTGGGCGTGGGTGGAAGGAAAGAGCTGATTTTGTTTGGTACCGGGAATCCAGGAGGGTGGCACCCAGTAACTGTTGTTCATTTTGATGGCCTTATATGCGAGGATCCATGTTGGAGGAAATGGAGCATCCAAGCACTCATGTGAGGAGATGGAGCTTGATTTCCCACGCCTCTGGGTCGAGGGGCATAGCAAAACTGATCTTCCCATCTTCCTCCTCGCCTCAAATTCGCGCCGCCATACTCTTTCCAAGGAGAGGGACGTCTGGTAACATCGGTGTTAGGAATTCCTCCTCCACCTCCTCCTCCTCCGCTGCCTCCGGATCAGCTTCAACTAGCCCTGACTTGCCTGAGATGATGCACGGATGAGAAGATGTTGCGCCACCTTTGCACTAGCTCTGGACCCCGAACCATGCATAATGAAGGGGACGATGATAATTGGAAACTGTCGGGCCTTGTGGATTTGGCTCGTGAGAGAAAGGCTCCGTGTCCGCCAATCTGAGGTCCGTTCTCCTCCTCCGTCGCTGGCCGGGACCTGTTGATTCAGAGTGTCCAACAGATCGATCCAAGAACTAAGATCACCACAATGCTCATGCTGACAAGGGCATTGTCCGCCACTGAACCGTTTTTGGTGGCATCTACAAAACTGGCAAGGATGGTGCAGAGCTCTTTCACCTGCCTCACTCTAGGTGGCTCTAACACCCCGAGGTACGTACCGTTGCTTGTCAGGCACATGGGTCCACTTCGTACTGCGTAATGGCCTTTGCGCTGCTGCCACAATCGGCTGGAGCATGTGGAGGGTGGAATTCCATGCGTGTTGTTGCCACGTCAACAAAGAGACGGTTTGACGGGGAGGTCTCGAGCTGACGCTGCCAACGCAGCCAGGCGGGGACGATGAGGGTGCGAAACGGCGGAGAGTGCGATCTCAGACCTCGAGCCTGCTTCGCAGCAGGCAGTCCTGACCGGGGTAGACTCTTTAGAAATTTCTGGGACGACATGGGATCATGACTATGTGCCAGGCAAGGGATGTGCTCCAGCATAACCGATCTTAAAGGCAGGCCCAGCAGATTCAGACCGTTATCGCATCACCACTTACTTGGCAACAAGGTTCTAGTCACCAGCCAGCGCTCGGTCTCGTTTGCTTAGAGCCGTCAAGCATCCTCGTCCTGTGTGTGGTGACGGTCTCCAAGGCAGTATTAATTTCAACACGGCTGGTGTCTATGGGAGTGATCCACCAGTGAACCTTTGGGGGTAAGAGCCCTGCACATCCATGCGGTTTTGAAGAGCGTTGCCAGAGCCATGGAGAGCCACCGGTCACCCCCAGAGACATCACCCCAGCTTCCTGTGAGCTGTACAGAGATATAGCGGGCCTGGCGTGCCTTTACTAGTACATTGTGGTCGGGTGGTGAGCTGGACTTTTTCGGACACAGATGCAGGACAAACGCGCTTGAAATTTTAGATGACAGTGGGTGCCAGGGCGAGTGGACGGCTTTTCTGGCGCAAAGAAAGCCTGCTCGGCATTGGTATGGGGGCAAGAGGAGGGGGCCATGAAGTGGCGGAACCATCTGTGTCCACCAGTCGGAAAGCGCAAACATTCAAGGCCAAAAGCCTGGCAATGCCGGACGTTAAGGCTTTTGGCTTTGGGTGGTTTGGCGGTTAAAGTGTTTCTTCTGCTTCCCAAACCTGGGAAGACAGAAGGCGGCTGCTTTGATGTCCGCTGTACGGCGTGCAGGTCGTCCAAACTGGCCGGAAGGTGGAAGGAGGAGTAGGATGGGCTCTCTGGTGGGTGCTGGTGGTAACATGGGCGACAGTGGAGCTGAGCGGTAGGCTGATCCCTGATCAGACTCTGAGAGAATGGGCTGCCTGTAGGAACGCTGGTGGTGGGAGGAGGGTGGAGGCGGAGACTGGGGGTTTTGACAGTCGGTTGGAGCTCGGCGTCGGTTGGCCTTTTTTGGCCAAGTGTTCCTCCATTTCAACTCAAGCATTCGCTGCATGGTGATAGGACGTGTTGGTGGTGGTTAACACTTAAGGTTTTGCTATACTTATGCGTTTACGGCAAAGGCGGCCATATGACATCGCTGGGTGGAATAAGAGGCTAGCTCAAAGAAGGCAGGCATTGTGAGGTCCTGGACCTTTTTGACGGCGATAAGCGAGGAGCGGGGTTTGAGCTGAACCGTGGCTGGCGGAAACAGATCAGCGGACTTCTGCGACCGCCTCTCCCTTTTTGTCGAGGGACCCGTATGACGACTACCCCCATCGTCTTCCTCATCGTCCATGATGAAGAGCCTCGCAAGCAAATTCTGCGGAAAGACCAGGAGGATCCGCATTGTCGTATCGATCATAATCATCTACACAGGTGACTTGGTCGTCCTGACTTTCTGCATCCAGAAGATGCGGGCTACATAGCAAGGGGCACTGCCAAGGCGTTGACGACCGCCCGGGAGGATTTCGCCAGATTGACCGGTTTCCTTCACCTCCTTCTGTTGGCTAATCAGTAACCAGGGCGTCTGAGCAGACTAATCATCCTTTGATCTTTTAAAGCTCTGACCCCATAAACCGCATTTTGTCATCAAAGAGGTCTTCAGACAATGGATTATCCACAGTGCTGGCGTACACGAGTTGACCATTTGGGGGCTGCTATATGTTGGCGGATGCTGATGTTGTGAGTTGAGGACATTTGTGGCGTGCCTGCGTGGACGAGGAGGTAAGACTGCTAGATGCAGGTTGCCATTAACCACTGAAGACAGATTGGCGACGATGTTCGTTTACTTTAGATTCACAGGGCCCTGCACCCAGCCGCTGCAGGCCTGCTGTCCTTGCTACTGTCGTCTCCGCTGGCATGTGTGTTGTCGCCAGCATGGAAGGGAGCACCTTTCTCATACATTTCCTCCATGTGCTACCCCCCTTTTTGCTCTCATGATCCACCTGCATTTTGCGCTCCATGTTCAGAAATATAAAAATTGAGAAGGTATGGAATAGTTTTTTTGGAAAGTCTCTTATTAAAGACGAGCAAATCACAGTATCTCAAATCCCTCTATTCAAAACAAAAATGTGGATTATATTTAACTGCAAGGGTGTCTATCAACAAATCTGGACTGGGCCCAAAAGTCCAATAAACACGTTTATTTGTTTATCTTTTGTATAATAAACGGTATTTTTTGCACCTTTCAATTCACTGTGGTGAATATAGGAATTACTATTGTAGGATTTATGTAGATGCTTGCGTCAATGAACAGTGATGGGTGCGCAAAAAGTCAAAAACAAGTAAACTGATTATGTTTTGATATCAATAAACTGTATTTTTTAGGCTCCTTTCAATTCACCTGTGGTGAATATTAGAATTGCTGTTTTAAGATTTTCGTAGATGCTGGTCAATGAACTGTGCTGGGTGCGCAAAAAGTCAAAAAACAGTAACTGGTTATGTTTTGATATAATAAACTGTATTTTTTGACACCTTTCAATTCCGACTGGAGCTGAATATAGAATTGCTATTTTAAGATTTTAGTAGATGCTGGTCATATGAAACAGTGCTGGTGTTGCGCAAAAGTCAAAAAACACGTACTGTTATGTTTGATATATATTACTGTATTTTTTGCCACATTTCAATTTCTCTGTGGTGAATATAGAATTGCTATTCTTAAGATTTACGTAGATGCTGCGTCAATGAACAGTGACTGAGTGCGCAAAAGTCAAAAATCATGTAACTGTATTTGTTTTGATATAATAAAACTGTATTTTTGCACCTTTCAATTACCGTGTGGTGAATATTAGAATTGCTATTTTAAGATTTACGTTAGATGCTGCGTCAGAGAACATTGCTGGGTGCGGCAAAGTTCAAAAACCAGTAATGTTTTGTTTTGTTATAATTAAACTGTTTTTTTGCCATTTCAATTCAAATGTGGTGAATATAGAATTGCTATTTAAGAATTTACGTAAGATGACTGCGTATATGAACAAGTGCGCTGGTGCGCAAAAGTCAAAAACACGTAACTGTTATGTTTTGATATAATAAAATCTGTATTTTTTGCACCTTCAATTCACACCTGTGCGTGAATATAGATTATTGCTGTTTTAAGATTTACGTAGATGCTGCGTCAATGAACAGCTTGCTGTGTGCGCAAAAGCTCAAATAAACAGTAACTGTTATGTTTTGATAATGAAACTGTTTTTTTGCACTTTCAATTCCCTGTGGTGATATAAAAATGCTGTTTTAAGATTTACGTAGATGCTGCGTCAATGACAGTGCTGGGTGCGCAAAAGTCAAAAAACACGTAATCTGTAGGTTTTGGATTATATAAACTGTATTTTTGACAACCTTTCAATTCACTGTGGTGAATATAGAATTGCTGTTTTAAGATTTTCGTAGATAGATGCTGCGTCAATGACAGTGCTGGAGTGGCAAAAGTCAAAAAAACGCAACTGTTATGTTTTGATCATAATAAACGGTATTTTTTGAACCTTTTCAAAATCCACCTTGTGGTGAATATAGAATTGCTGTTTTAAGATTTTCGTTGATGCTGACGTCAATGAAACAGTGCTGGGTGCGCAAAAGTCAAAAAAAATCTCGCAAATGTTTATTTATTGTTATAATAAACCGACTGCCCCCCTCCCATTTTTTGCACCTTTCAATTTCACTGTGGGATTATCAGATTGCTGTTTTAAAGATGTACGTAGATGCTGCGTAATGAACAGTGCTGAGTGCGCAAAAGTCAAAAAAACAAGTAACTGTGAGTTTTCGTATGATACACGTATTTTTGGCAAACAAACACCTGGCCCCTCATGTGCTGACTACAAAGATTGCTGGTTTGTAATTTAAGTGCAAGGTGGATATATCAACAGTCACAGGTGTAATGAGTAATTGCTCAACACCTATCTGAAATAATACTGATAATTAAAAGTGGAGTTTGCAGCTAACAAGAGACCTGCACGTTACTAGAAATGATCTTGTTTTATCCAATATAAGTTCAGGCTGCCAATATCCAGGAAATATTATCAATAGCAAACTGTTACTCATAAAGATATCCATACAATGTCTACATCTTAAGTCTTGGTGAACTTTATCCAGTGTTCTTTAAGATAGAGCTTGTACCTGTGTTCGCCCGCGGGGCCCCCCCCCCCCGCTCCCACCGCCGTAATTTACCAGTGGTAGTTTCCTGCTTAAAAATTCTCTAGCTCACTACATAAGATGTTCAAATCACTAATGTAACTAATTTGGAGGATCACAGCTATTAGTAGAGGTTTCTCTGTGCCAGAAATAGACTAATTTCGCTGAGCTGTTTGGCCACAGGCAGAGCGCAGGTCCTATTCCCTATGCAGCCGGAGGAGATCCACTGAGGCTGAAACAGGAAAACGCCTGTTCTATTTGTAAAATAATAAAAAAAAAAAAAAAAAAAAAAAAAAACGAGGTATGTGATTTTTACCAGCCTAATCGCAACCAGTACACATCCAGTCATGACGTCGCACACACATTCTCACCCTGCTCTATTCTGTAATCTGATATTGCTTGGCCGCCAAAAATTACAGGAGTGCGCCGAAAAAGGGCAAATCGTTATTAGATGATGCACAGTTTTTAACCTTAATTATCGCATGATCTGGAAATTTCGATCACCATAAAAACCTTGCCGATTTCAACTTTGTCGATAAAAATCGCTCAACACTAATGTTGAATTCATTATCATTAAGATATGTCATAAAATCAGTAAGCTGGGACATTGTGCCGTGCCATAAAAAACAGCAC
The DNA here is from genome assembly GCA_025379985.1 of Phyllomedusa bahiana. Taxonomy (NCBI): domain Eukaryota; kingdom Metazoa; phylum Chordata; class Amphibia; order Anura; family Hylidae; genus Phyllomedusa; species Phyllomedusa bahiana. Next base: position 27,398 of record JAODAL010032399.1, read on the forward strand.
GTCATCAATGTAAACGAAGCCGATTAAAACCCGATCAGCCTTTCCCTTTCATCATCCTGAAAAATGCGCGTTCCCAATACCCCAGGAACAGGTTTGCGTACGCTGGAGCGCATGCTGCACCCATAGGGTTCCCTTGACACTGTAAATAAAAAATTTTTCCCGAAAAACAAAAAACATTGTGTGTTAGGATAAATTTCAGTTGGTCTAGAATTCAGCTGACAGAGGTCCTATCCAGACCACTTCTTGCAAAAAATTCACAGCTCAAACCATCTAAATGAGGATTTTTGTTTTAAGCGACTCAACATCGCGTCACTAAATATACCCCTGATTCGACATTGATTCCATCAAGCCGCCTGAGCACGTCCGTGGTGTCACGGACATATGATGGCAGGAGTTCCACCAACGGCTTAAGGTAGTAGTCAATAATTTTACAGGCTGGATCAGATAACCCTCCAATGCCGGACACGATCGGACGCCCAGGCGGATTGACAGGATCTTTATGAATCTTCGGGAGGAGGTACAGTTTTGGGAAATTTTGGGGTTTATCGTACAAACAAAAAATCATATACTTTTTTGGTAATTATGCCCTTTTCATATGCCCTCTGCAGAATCATTTCCAACTCCGCCAAAAAAGGTTTTTTAATAGGGTTATATGTTTTTTTTTTAATATGTTTGTTTGTCAAAGGGTTGGCGATTAGCCTCTTTTTTTCTTCACAAAGGGCCCATCCCAAACCCCGGTTCCCCCCCTTGCCCGCGGTTTTTAAATACTCCACCCTTTAAAAGGGGACTGAAGTTGTTCTAACGTTTCCTTGAGCCCTAAAAGGGTTTGGTCTATTCAACATCTCCTAGAGAGCTTTTTTAAATTTTCGGGGGAGAAAAATTTCAAAAAAATTTTTTCAATTGATGGACCAGGGACAAGGGGGGGAAATTCGTGATGATCTAGAGAAAAATGGAGGGAAAATTCCCCCCAGAAAGCCCAAACTCTTTTCCCAATAGGAGTTCCTAAAGGGCCCCGGAGGCATTTTTCTAAAACCCCGGGGTAGGTTAGTGCCCCCAGACCCCTATTAGCTTTGTAGCTTTTGAGGACAAGTTTTTGGAAAAAAAAGGTGTAGGTTTTCGGGCTTTTAAAAGGGGTAAAATTTGGATTATTTGGGTTTGAAAATGACACCCCCAAGCCCCAAATTTACTTCCTCTTGTGTGGGAAAAAGCACATGAGGTGACAAAAAAAATTTTCCCTTTCCCAATTTATTTAGTGGAGGAAAATAAATCACGAGGAGGAGGATTTTTTTCCCGCGCCCGGTTGCATTCTTCCCTCTTTTTTTTTGGGGAATTACGGGCCCCCCTGATTACCTTCCCAAATCATATCTGAGGCGCAGGGCCCAAAATTTTGTGAGCGAATAGAGGACATCAAACCCCGATTTTAGGGGGGGGAAATCTGAAACCCTACCGCCTTTCCCTTCCTCCCCCTTTAACCTTCCATTTTTTGGGTCACGGGATATCTTTTTGAAATTTTTTTAAAGATTTCATTTCGCAGATATCTGTCTCCCACTTACAAAGATTTTTACCCAGTTCCGATAAAAAATTGTACCCAAATTAAAACCTCCGACAAGGAAATTTTGCGCAATTGTTTTTTATCCCTTTTGCTTTCAGTCTCTATGTTAGTGGTGTTGTAGTGTTAAATTGGATCAAAAAATTCCTTAAAACCCAATTGAGCATTATTACCCCAATTTTTCCCCATTTTTTTTAAAATTATTTAAACCTAAACCCAAAGGGAAAGATGGAAGGACCTTTTTTTAAACCCTTTGGGGGAAATTAGGCCACTCCGCTCCCGGGGGACCAAAAACGTGCTGCGCGCTTTGTGGGAATGTTTTTCCTGCGCACGCGCTGTAGCAAGGGAATGCCGGAGGGGGGGCAGCAGGGTGGCCGTTCGAGCGCGGGCGCCGCGCCCGGCCGCACCTCCTGATTAGGTTGCATACTGACATGTTTTTAAAGGGGGGCCTGACCCACAGGGGGATATCCCCCTGGGGAAAACCCCCCCAAAGGTTATTTTTTTTCCGCAAAACGCGCTTTGGGGGTTTGGGGGGAAAAGAAACAAAAAGCTAAATTGGGTAAGATTTGACAGGGGACTTTTTTTTTCTATTTGTTCTGGGACCCCTTTCACCCCATTTGGGGGAATGATTTTTTATTTTTATATGATGTGATTGGGGCCCCAGTTATGTTTTTGGGTGTTGTCAAATCATGGCCATATATTTACAGTATGTATTTTTACAGAATTTCCCTGTTATATGGGAAAATTAGTACCCCCCTTTTGGTGGGTTTGCTGTACCCCGGGAGGGCCTTTTTGGATTTTTTTAAAACACATAGTATTGTTCCCACGTATTCTTGGATTTTAAAATTTGGGTTATACAAAAAAAATGGGGTTTTTTTTTTCCCCAAAATATGGGTTTTGTTTAGAGAATTTCTTTTTTTTATTTTACTTAGGGGGAGAATTTTAAAGGAGCATCTAGCGTTTTGTACAGCCGGGGGGAGGGGGGGAAGCCGGGGGGGGGGAGGGAGAGTTTGGGCGAAACCAGACGGGACAGGGGGCAGGCGGGGTTTTTGAAAGGAAGTAAAATATTGTGCACCCGGGGACTCTTTTTTGACCCGGAAATTAAAAAGGGGGTTTTTTTTTAACAGTTTTTGCCGTTTTGGGGGGGGGGGGGGGAAATATTGCTTGTTTTTTGTAGTAATGAGGTGTATTTGATTGGTGAAAAAAACTCCCTTTTTTATCTTTTACCGATTTAATTAGGTTTTTTTTTTCCTTTGGGCGCAGCTCGTTTTGTTCAAAGCCCCAAATTTGTACAAAAAATAGGATACAAAAACTTTTCTAGTCACGGGGTTTTGTTTTTTATAGGTGAAAAAAACCAGTTTTATTATCCGTGCACAATTTAATTGGGCTTTGTTCACTTTGGAACAGTCCAGTTTTTTTGAAAAACCCCAAATCTTTTTACTTTACTAGGATACAATCTTTTTGAAAAACTGCGGGTTTGGTATTTGATAGGTGCAAAAACTCTCCCCTTTTTTATTATTTTGGTACACAAATTTAATTAGGTTTTTTTTTCCCCTTTGGCGCAGCTCAGTTTTGTTCAAAGACCCATTTATACTAAAAATTTGGATACAGAATTTTTCTAGTCACCGCAGGTGTATTTATAGGTGAAAAAAAACCACGTTTTATTACCCGTCCAAAATTTTAAATTAGGTTTTGTTCACTTTGGGGGGCCCCCCCAGCTTTGTTCAAAGACCCCCTTTTGTAACCCACAATAGGACCCCAAACCCTTTTCTAGTCACTGCAGGTGTATTTCAAGGTCCCAAAAACCACGTTTTTTTTATCAGTCCCACAATTTAATTAGGTTTTTTTAAACTTTGGCGCAGCCCATTTTTTGTTGAAAGGACCATCTTTTTACTTTTTTTTGGAAAAAAGACCCTTTGCTATTTTTAATGCAGGTGTATTTGATAGGTGCAAAAATTTCACCTTTTATTATCTGTACCAAATTTAAATTAGGTTTTTTTCACTTTGGCGAGTTTTTTTTTGTTCAAAGCCCCATTTTGTCTATAAATTTGGATACAAAACTTTTTTATTCACTGCGGTGTATTTATGGGGTGAAAAAAACCACGTTTTTTACCCGTACAAAATTTTAAATTTAGGTTTTGTTCACTTTGGCCGGGCCATTTTTTTTTAAAAGGGAAAAATCTTGTACTTATATTCCCAATACAAAAAAATTTTCAAAGAAATTGCAGGTGTATTTAAATTGGTGCAAAACCCACCTTTTATTACCCATATACTTTTAAAAATTAGGGGGGTTTTTTTAGTTACTGTTGGTTTTATTTCATTGGTGAAAAAAACCCCCGGGTTTGTTATCCTTTTAAAAACTTTTAAAAAGCTGAAATTGCACTTTGGTGCGGCCCTAGTTTTTTTAAAATTTAGCCCTTTTGTAGAAAATTCTGATAAAAAAAATTTTTAGCAACGGGTTCTCGTTTGTCTTTGCTGAAAAAAAAGGGAAATTTTCTAAACCCGTGAAATTTCCCCTAAAATTTTTTTTTTTGGCTTTTTGGGAATTAGTTTGGCGCAGTTAGCACATTCCCTATGATATTTTGTTAAAAAACTTTTCAATTCCTAGTTTTAAATGGGAAGTTGTAAACCCCGGGCACTAAAGGGAAAAAAAACCCCACTGTTGATTTTGTCTTACGGTTCTTCCACCAGACCGCTTTTTCACAGGTATTCGTTTAAAAAAACTTTTCCCAGTTTTAATCCTTTTTGGTTGTAGGAAATTGGGGTTTTTAAGAATAGCTTGATTTGCCGTCTTTTAAAAAAGGAGACTGTAAAAATCTTCCATACTTTCTTAAATTTTTATATTTCTAAAACCATGGCGGGAAAAATTGCAGCGGGAAAGGCGAGAAAAAGAGGGGTGTGGGAATGGAGGTAGAGGTAAAAGAAAAGGGTGCCCCTTTTCAAGTGCTGGCGACAAAAGGCAACCCCAGCGTATCGTCGGTTGCGGACTGCCCGGGCTGTCATCACTGGGTCGGGCCCCCTGTGAATTCAGTAATGATCAGCGTCGTTTAATCTGTTCTGCATTTGGTTAATGAAAACCGCATCCAGCAGTTTACCTCCTGTCCCCCCCAGTCACGGCCAAAAATTTGTCGCGTAAAGCCCCCGCCCAAACAAGAAGGAAGGCGGGCCCAAATGTAAATTGTGTACCCCCCACTGGGGGGAATTTAATTTTTTCTAAAAGACCTTTTTTAAAGGGAAAAAATTTGGGGTTGGGGTCAAAAGGGCATTTTAAAAAAGATCAGGGGGGCCAAAAGGATGTTTTTTGTCTGCTTGACACCCAATTATGATCCCATCAGAGGAGGGAAGGAAGCTGGTCAATCGGCAAAAAACCCCCGGGCGGTGGGCCCAATGCCTTGCTGTTGCCTCTTGTTTGTGGGCCCGCAGCTCCTGGATGCCCGAAATTTTAGGACGGCGAAGTCACCTGTGTTGATGATGATGATGACGAAAATTTCGGACCAACGTGGTTTTTCAGCAGGGAAATTTTCTTGCGAGCGCTTCCCTCACTGGACGAGGAGGGGGGGACATTGGGAAATGTCAGTAAGGGGGGCCTGCCTTTAAAAAGGGAGAGGGCGGTCCCAGGGAAATCCGATGAGTGATTTCCCCCGTCCACGATCAGAAGAAAAACCGCTCCTTTGCTTATCGGGCCGGGCAAAAAAGGTCCAGGATTTTTTAAAACCTGGGACTTTTTCGGGGCAAGCCTTTGATTTAAACCCGCGATGGGATATGCCGCCTTTTCCGTTTAAAAGCAAAAAACAGTAGAGGCAAGAATCTTAGGTGATTAACCCCAACCCCAAAATGTCTAAATTTAAATGCAGCAAAAAGCATGAGTTGGGTATGGAGGGGAAACACTTTGGCCCAAAAAAAGGGCCCCACCCTGCCGGGGTTTCCCAACCCCTGTAAAACCCCCTGTCTCCGCTTTCCTCCTCCGCCACCAAACCCAAAGGGTTTTCCCCAGCTGCCCATGTCCCCTTTAGGGGTCATGATCAGGGATCAAACCTCCCCCTTCAGCCTCCACCGCGCCCCAAATTTCCACCCACACCACCAAAAGGGCCCATTCCCCACCTATTCTCTTTCCAAACCCCGTACAGCGGCAGTCTAACAGCAGTTTTTTGTTTCCAGGGTTTGGGAAACAGAAGAAACCCCTTTAACCCAAAAACCCTCCCAAAACCAAAAGCCTGAAATTTTCGGCTTTTCCGGTTTTGGCTTGGAAAAAAGGGGTTTCCCTTTCCCTTGGTGGGCACAGATGGGTTCCGCCATAAATTTGGGCCCCTTTCCTGCCCCAAAAAACCCGACGCTGAGCAGGCATTTCTTTGCCAGAAAAACCGTCCCCCGCCCTGGCCAGCCAGTGTCATTAAAATTTTTAAGCGCGTTGTCTGTTTTGTGTCTGGAAAAAAAAAACCTCTGACACCAAAACATGGACTTGTAAACACGGCCAAAAGGTGCCCATAAACCTGTGGGCAGTAACCCGGGGGAGCTGGGGGGATGGGCTCTGGTGGTTTACTGTGGCTTCAGGCTCGGCACACGCGCTTCAAAAAAAGCAGGGAGGTTGGGGGGGTTCTTTCCCCCAAGGTTTCCCCCTGGTGGCATCACGTGCCCAGAGAAACCTAAAACGAAAGGCTAGAGCAAATCCCTTTCCTGGCACCTGTCCCGAACCTTGCGTCCCGAAAAATTTCTTTAAAGCGTACCCCGGTATGGGGTGCCTTTTCTTTGGGAAAAGGTCGAAAGGGCTGAGTTCGCACTTCCGCCCCTTCGCAGCCCGCTTCGTTTCCCCCCTGGCTGCGTTTGGGAGCATCCCGTCGGGCCCCGCCGTCAAAACCCTTTTAATTTTTGACGTGGAAACCCCGTGGAAAATTTCCCCCTCCCCATGCTCCCGGATTGTGGCAGCAGCGCAATGGGCCCTTACGCAGTACGAAGTGAAACATGGCCTGACAAGAAATGGTCGGACCTGGGGGGGTTGAGCCACCGAGAGTGGAGGCAGGGGGAAAGAGCTCTGCACCCCTCCTTGCAAATTTTGAAGAAGCCACCAAAATGGTCAGTGGGAAAAATGGCCCTTTTCAGCATGGGCCATTGTGGTTTATTTAGTTCTGGAAAGATGTTGGACAATCTTAAACTTTGGTTCCCCCCAGCGATGGAGGAGGGGGACGGACACGTGGGGAAAACGGACCTTTTTTCTCCGTCGAATCCAAAAAGGCCCCGCAGGTCCAATTTTATCGGTCTTTATTAAGCAGTGGTTTGGGGTCCCCGGGGGTAGTGCAAGGCGGCGCATCAGCTCTAAAGGGGGCCTTTTTCTGAGGCAAGTCAGGGCTGTGTTGAAGCTGTGCCAGAGGAAACGGAGGGGGGAGGGGGGGGAAAGGTTTTTCCCGGGGCACCCCGTTTTTGATGCCCTGCCCTTGGGGAAAAAAGGGTGGCCAAAATTTGAGGCGGAGGAGGAAGATTTAGGAAGATCAGTTTGCTAGTGCCCCCCGACCAGAGGGGCCCGGGAAATCAAAGGCTCCATCTCTCACATGAGTTTCTTGGGGGGTGCTCTATTTGATCCCAAAATGATCCTCGCATTAAGGCCTTTAAAAAGAAAAAAAAACAGTTTAAATGGGTGGGCCCCTCCCGGATCCCCCGGTTTCAAAAAATAAAATAAAAAACTTTCCTTCCACCCACCAAATTGAGAGTAAAAAAAGCAGGAAATGGAGACCTTGTGATTTTATTTAAATGGAGGGCATCTGTTTCGGGCTGCTTCACTTTCTTAAATGTCCCCGGGTGGAAAAAAGTCAGCGACGTGGACAGCAGAGGGCAAAGTAGCCTTAAACCGCAAACAGCAGCAGGCCCAATTTTGGCAGAAGGGGCCCAATGGGTGACCTTGGCAATCTTTATTTACCCAAAAATCACAAAAACATGTAATGCAGGGGACAATACAAAACACAGAGGAACCGGGTTTTGATCATGGTGCAGGGCTATTTGTCTAACAGCGATTTTTTTTGGATTTTGTTCCCCGGGCCCCAAATTTATTTTTGGGGGATCCAAAAAGGTTTAAGGGGCCGAGCTCGCTCGCCAGCCATAGGGTGTTGTCCCGCCCCGCAGCCCGGTTAAAATCTGAGGAACCCTTTACCAAACTGGGGGGAAAATCATTACAGGAAAAAACGCATCCGGCTTTCCCCCAAAATAATGTGGATCGTTTGCTTTCATTAAGATGAATCAGGCATTTTATTATTGGCCCCCCTTTTCCCAGGTCACCGATTAGTTGCCCGGTTTTTACTTCCCATTCCTCTTCAAACAGAAAAAGGTCCTCTTGAAAACTTTTTTTTTTAAAAAAAGATCATTTCTTACTGCAATTTTTTTTTCAGTTCCCAAAAAGTTCATTTTGCTGTGAGGAGCTGTAAAAAAAACCAAGGTTTCATGACAAAACCATATTCCATTTACTCATTCATTTTTTAGAATTTTTTTGCCCTTTTCAATGGTTTTTGGGGTCATGTTGCTGTGAGATACAAAACTATAATTTATGGTCCTTTGGAAAAAAGAAATGTTTGGTTCTATTGGCATTTCTTCCCTTTAAAAATTTTTTTAAATTTGGTGAGAAGGGCATTTTTATAAAATTTTTTGGGGGATCATGGTGCTGTGAAAATACAGCTATAATCATAGTTTCCCTTTTGGAAAAAGAAAAAAAGTTTGAGTGGATTTCTCCCCCACAAATTTTTTTAAAATGGCTAGAAGTCAATTTTTTTAAATTTCTTTGGGGCATTTCGCTTTGAAAAGCAGCAAAACTACAGGTTCCCATTTAAAAAAAAATGTTTTTTTTTAACAGACCCTTTGTTTTTTTTACAATTGTCAAAAATGGCCCCAAGGTCATGTTTTTAATTTTTTGGGGGCATTTTGCTGTGGGAAAAAGCAGCTAAAAACTACAGGTCCCATTGTTAAAAAAAAGTTTTTTTTAAAAGACATTTGTTCTTCACAAATTTTCAAAAGGGGGCTCAAAGGGTTTATGTTTTGGGAAAAATTTTTTTTCTGTGACATGCAAACTATGCTTCAAGGGCCTATTTCTAAAAAATTTGGGTTTTTAACAGACATTTCTTTTACAAATTTTCAAGAGTGGCTCAAGGGTGGGTGGTTTCTGTCAAAAAGGGAATAAGGTAGGACATTGGTTTTAAAGGACACATATTTTCAAAATGATTGTTTTTTTCCAAAATTTTTCAACCCTAAACTAGAAACCCCGTAGTGGGGACAACCCATTTAATTCAAATTTTAAAAAAAAAAAAAACAAAGGAAAAAGGTGGGGTTTCCCTCCATTTTAAAAAATTTTTTTCCCAGAAATTAAAATTCTAAAAAACTTGCATGTTTCAAAAAAAGTGATAAAAAAATATTCCTCTGAATTGTAAAAGGGGGGTAAAAAGGAAGGGCTTGAAAAGGTTTTAAAAGGTCATAAATTTGGGGAAATATGTATAGTCCCAAAGTTTCCCGTGAAACTTTAAAATGGTGGTTGAAAGACTCCCTTTTTCCGGAAATTTTTTTAAACCCGGGGTCATGGGAGGTTTGGGGTCATGGGTGGCCCGGACGGGATTTTTCAAATGTCCAGTTCAAGTTTAAAAGATGGTTCAAAACATCCCGCCCTTTTGGACTTTTTTAAATTTTTGGGTCATGGGAGGTTTTTTAAAGGGGCTGCTGTGGTACAAAAACCAGGGGTTGTGAATGGTTTCCCTGTTTTTTTTGTGGCTTTTTTATCCTAAGTGTGTTGCCCAAGAAAGTAGCACGTATCCCCTTTGCTGTTGTGGATGTTTAAATCCCGCTTTCCAGCAGGTTTTGGGGTTTAAGAATGAAGGGTGTTTTTTCCTCTCCCCCAAGGGCTTTAATGGGCATCGGCGTTTAATCTATTATCGACTATCGGAAAATTTGTATTGATAAATGAAAATATTGAACTTTAAAGACCGGGTGGGCGATAGGGCGACCCTAAACGCTCATCATATACAGGAAAACAAACTACAAAAAAAAGAAAAAAAAATTTCCCTTTTCGTCTTGCCCCCTAAATAAAAATTAAATTCCCCTTCCCCCACTAACGTGGCCTATGCCTCTGTACAGCCCGCCCCAAACACTTGTAAACCCGCCCCCATGGGTTCAAAACTTCCTCAAGGGGCGCCCCCTGCTTGCCTCAAGGGTTGGGGGTAAGGCCTCCTCTCACCAAAACTCCACTGCCTCCCCCAACCCTTTTAGCTGACCAAACCATCCTCCCCCTCCGAACCCCCTGTTGTAGGGACCTCTTTTTAGCATTCAGGGGGCTGGCCCCCCAATTTTGGCCTGGAAACGTGGGGAAAGGCCTCCCCACCCCAACGCTACGACCCTCCCGGGGAAAAGGGTAAAAACCCTTTTGGTGCAAGGCAGCCCTTCTAATCCCGGTCAGTAACCCATTTTTATGACACCAAAAAAAAAGGCCCTTTTTCCCCCCCGAACCCAGACATTTTGGTGGAAAGTTTTGTGCAGGAGACCTGCAAATGCACACGGTCCTTGAAAACACTGAAAACGGGAAAAGTAGGGGAAAAGGAAAATGATATGCCCCAAACATTGGGAACCCCCCCAAATTTTAACCGGGTTTTGTGTCTGAAGTGGCAGTGGTTCTGGGCAGCCTGGGGAAAATTTTAAAATTTGGGTTGCCCGGGGGTTTCAAATTTTGGTTTATTTTTTGGGTTGTTAATTTTGTCTTTAATTGGGGGGGAATTTGGTTAAATTTAACAAATTTTGGAAATTTTTTTTAAAAAGGGGGGGTTTTTTATTTTTTTGCCAATTTTAAGGGGGAATATTGTTTTTAATTTGGTGTAATTTTTGGGGTTTCAAGTTAAAAAAGGGGTTTGCGGCCCGGTGCGGGTTTATAACCCTTTTTGGGTAACCCAAAAGGGGGCCTGGGGGAAAATTTGGGGGGGTTTCACCCCCTTAAAGGGCCCGAAGGGGGGGGGGAGGGGGGATTTTGGGGGTTGTTTCTCTGGGGGTTTTGGGTTTGGGGTTTTTGGGTTTGGGGGAGAGGGTTTGGGGGGGAGGGTGGCCTTGGGGGGGCGGGGGTTTTTGGGTTTTTTGGGGGGAGTTTGAATTTGGGTTTAGGGGGGGTTTTTAAAATTTTCGTGGGGGGGGGAAAATTTTTTAATTTCGGAAAAATTTTGCCCCAAAAAGGGGACTTGGGGAAAGGGGGGTTTTAAAATTTTTTTTAAATTTTTAACAACGTTTTTTGGGGGTTTAATTTTTTTAAATTTTTTTTTAAAATTTTTTTTGGAAAAAATTTGGTTGGGGTTTTTTAAAATTGGGTATTTTTTAAAATGGGGGACTTGGGTCCCCAAGGGGGTTTTTGAGATAAGCTTTTTTCTTAAACTTTTAAATTTTTAAACCCCAAAACTTTTTGGGGGTTAAAATTTTTAATTTTATGGGGGGGGTATGGGGTTTGGGGTTTTCTTTTTTGTTTTGAAAATCCTTGGGGTAAAAAAAGGGGGTTGGGTTAAGATGGAAAAAGGATTGGGGGTTGTTTAATGCATAAAGGAAAAATTTTTTTTCCCCAAATTTTTGGGGGGGGTTTACTGCCCTGGGGTTTTTTGGGGTTGGGAGTTCCTTTTTGCCAAAAAGGGGTAACCCAACACTTTATGGCATTTTGAAGAGGGGCCTTTTTTAGCTTTTGTTTTTTTCAGTTACTGCAGGGAACTCGGGGTTAAATTTTAAAAAAAACTGTTTTTTCTTTAATGAGCTTTCCAAAAGACCAGAAATTGCTTGGTTTTGGGGGTTATTTTAAAATTCTGTTATTAAAACAAAAGGGTTTTTGAGGTTCCAAAGGGGGTTTGGGTTGGGGAATTTAGAACCAAAATAGTTCCCCTTTTAAAATTTAAAATTTTCTTTTAGAATTTTTTCACAATTTCAAGAAGAAAGGGTTTTTAATGGGAAGAATTTCCCGTAAAGGGGGCCAAAAAAAACATTTTTTTAAAAAATTTTAAAAAAGTATTTTAGGGAAATTTCATATAAAAAACAATACAAAAAATAACCCCAAAAAAACATTACCCGAGTTAGAACATACATGAAAATGTGATGCCTGCCCAAACCAAAAAAATACCAATGGAGCCGCCGAAGCGAAGGAAAAAGTCCTAGATAGGGAATGCAAATTCAAAATATACCCTTAAAAATCCTAAAGCTACAAATCGATCGTTTTCAAAGGGAGAGAAACGAATTTTCCACTTTGGGTTTGTTCATTGTTTTCTTTTAATTGCCTTTTGTAATTTTAAATAGATAATGTTTAATAGGATTCAATAATCCAGACTGTCCCTTTTTAATTAGATGTGTATTTTATGTATGTGTATAAACGACAATGTAGATCTGAACACTAGGGGGAGCAAGCCCGTAAAAAAATTCTTGTTCGATTAGAACCTCGGGAAATTTTAGTGTTTTTTTGGTTTTAAGTTCTATTTTCGAAAATAGAACCTTTGGACCCCTTTAAAATCAATGAAAAGAAAGATGTTCTGGTTAAATTTTTTTTTACCTTTTACAGGGGGAGGAGAAGCGCTAATTTTTACCATCCAATAAAGTAAAATCCCCCCCTACGTGGGCCCAATAAGTGAAGAAAAAGTGGGTCTAAGGTGCAGAAAAAAATTGGGGAGGGTAAAAAACTTCCCTTTCCTTTTAATGGGTTAAAAAAAAAAAATGAGGACGCTGCAAGCAGGGGGTTGCAAAAGGAGGTGCGGGCGGGTAGCAAACTGCTACAAAACCCCCCTTTTTTACTAGGAAAATTTGGAGACGGGGGGTGTTTAAAAATTACTGAACCCCCAAAAACTGCAAAAAACTTAAAATTTTGGGCACAGAGTATGATTTTTTGCAAATCCAAGCCCTCTGTAAAAATATTTATCAATTTTATAAAGGGGAGTTAGGGTTTGTTTAGGCCCGCAAAAGTCGCCAAATAAAAGTTCTGGGGGTTTTTAAAGATGCAGCCAAACAAAACCAAACCCCTAACTATTGATGTCTATGGAGAGGAAAATTGCTATCCAACTAAGAACAATCTGAAACAGTACAGAGAGTGAGCTGAAAATGGTGTTCACAAGGCAATACAGTGAAATATATATATAACATGGCCAATGAGACCCTACACCTCAGCAGTGACATTTCTGACACTTCTCTGTGCTCTGCACTGATTGAATTGCCACCAAAAGTGCAGAAAGGGGATTGCATGGCCAAAAAAAAGTGCAAAAAGCCGCTGAATACTAAACTGAAGATGATGTGTCGAACTAGAACTTTACTCGAACAAACAGTAAAATGTTCTGTTTGGTTCAGTTAGAGTTCTAAAAAGTCGAGATGTTCTACTAGAACTTTACTTTTCTATAATGGTTCCATCAACACTACTGAACACCTTTAGGATCTTATAAGAGTTTATCGATGTTGTACCTAGGAGTTTTATATGTGTAATAAACATAATTGATAGCACCGCATTTATAAAATGATCAAAAACCAAACCTCTCCAAAAAATGGAATGAAAAGTGATAAAAAAATGCATAATCACCCCAAATAATACCAATAAAAACTAGAGATTACCACACAAAAACAAACGTTTACACATGTACATCAATTGAAAAGAAAAAAGTTGGGGGTCTCAGAATAAAGTGATGCAAAGCAAATTATTTTAACCACTTGTGGAACATCAAACAAGTCAGCATAGTCAGCATCTGTATAAAAATTGTGCAGTTGCAGGAGTGGAAAGGTAGAGGCATATTATAGTCCTGCCTTCCTAAGCACTATATACATTTTTCACAATAAGTGCTATGTATATGGATTAGCAAGCAATATTTAGACTTTCAGCTTCTGTCTACAGTAACCACATGATCTCTGGGCCCCAGAACTGTAAGAGCTGCCGGATTTTACCAGACCTAGATTATCTCTGCTGTGTGTGTCATAAGACTGTTTAAGCAAAAGAAAACATTTTTTACAAAATATTTGTTACCTTATGAGGGCACAATATGTAACATAAAGAAAAGATAAACAAAGAGAAGCTAAAATTAAAAAGTTAGAGTTTTCTCACCACAATGATTAGCTTGTAGCTTATTTGGAAAAATAAATTGTATTTACTGCTAGTGTACACAAGTTTCTCTTGGTTACTGACCACCTCTCCTTGCTCTTTGTCTTATCTGATTGTTTCAAACTGCCCTCCGACCATGAAAAGATGTGTCATGCTGAGTTTTATCTATCACAGGAGCTTGTTTACCTAAAGCTCTGTAGCTTTGTGTTCTGCAGATCATAAACCTCCTGCATTCATGTCACTGTAACCGGACTAGCTAGGAACCGCAGAGCTGATATGCCAATCACTGCTATAGAACCACCCGCAGCCTAACCAGGAAGTGTGTGCCTGAAGCTGGCTGTGGCTTTATGAAAACGCATGGTGAGACAGCCCCTTTTAAATCCAAACTTTAAGTATTAGCACTGTTGCCAGCAACCTAAAACTATATCTTATGTCCATAAAATTTACTGTACAATTTTTAAACTTACTTAAGTAGGAGGACATGCATTAGAAAACTATGGCTAGGAACTATGGGCGACATGTATGATCAGGAGTTGCACCTGTTTTCTGGCAAAAACTGCGCCTCACCGGCTCAAATCCTTTGACGGACGCAGGGATGCGATGTTAGGCGCAACCTTCGCCACTTTCGGATGCGCCTAACATGAAGGGGCGTGCAATGGGCGCGCCGTGGGCCTTCTGGGGCGGGACGTGGCAAATTTGAAAACTCCGAGGCATGCATGATCGCGGGTCGGCAAAGTGAGCAGCGCTCGACAGCTCCGACAGGCAGACCTAGTTGAATGTAGTCTATCTGAGCGGAGAATTTGAAGTAGAGCGCGGTATTCTTGTAATGCGCTCGAGTTCTACAACTTACAGCAGTACACTACTTTCAATAAATGAATTGTCAAGAAGAATAAATAATTAAGCAAGAAATCCTGCTTTGGGGGACCACAGTCCCAGAAAGCCTTTTGTTGTTTATACTGGAATTGGGATTCAAATTCTAAGCAGACCCAATACATCAAAAATTGTTGTTATTGAAAATGTGTAAGAAAACATCTGTCCAACCTCTGTGCACATCTGCATTGGCTTAAAGTGATGTAAAATTAGTGTAATTTTCACAGACTTTGCAATACATTTTGTAGGGGGTTTTTTTTTTCTTGACAGCTAATATATATAATTGTCATTAATGTTATTGTCCAAAAAAGTATAAAACATGATTTAATTTCCCAGACTTGGCTATGTCTGTTTATTAAGTAATTCATTTGTTTTGACAAATGCATTTTATTCTTCATCTTCACGAAATCCGTGAAATACGTCCCACACTTTTTACGTGTAATTCAACGTTTTCGCGTCGGAAATACTTTCCCCCATAGAAAAAATGGGGAATGTATTTCCGCGTGAAATCCGTGTGCCGCGTCTGTCGGGAAAATATTTTGGGAAAAGTTTTTTAAAATACAAATCTAAATACTTTAAAACCCGAAATAAAAAAGAAAAAAAATATTTTAAAACCCAAAAGTATTTTAAATACAAAACTAAATACTACTTCAAAAGTTTTTCCAAAACAAAAAACTTGAAAAATGTAAAAAAAAAATTAAATAAAACAAAAAATGATCAAGGTCCTTTAGCCCACGGTTTAGCATCCCCCCTGCAGATAAGTCGGGATTCATTGTGTTGACCCTATAGAAGTTCTGTCCATGGAGGGGGGTGCTACAGTAAAAAAAAACATAAAAGGTACCTTCCTTTATTAAAAAGCCTTTTAATGTGGGCATTTTGGGGATATTAATTTAGTTTCGTAACCCAGTGTTTCACTTTTAATAGAGTTCAACCCCTCATGCCCCCTCATAAAACCCTTTGTCCCCTATATAAGGGTTACTAAATTTGAGACACATGGGGGTCAATAAAAAGGCCCTTAATTATGAAGATACCTAATTATTACCCCGCCATGCTCCACATATCATAAACTCTTATTTTTAGGGACACAGGGGGGTTAATGTGAGGGGCATTTTGGGGTTTAACTGCTAATTTCTATGAGGGACATGGAGTTACAAGCTTAATGACATGCAGACTTTTTATCTGCAAGGTGGGTTTTTCCCCCCCGGGTAATCTCGGACAATACATTTTCCCATTTTTTTTTGGTAAAATTAAGGGCCTCGGCTTAATCCGGGTCGGCTTGTACTCGGTTAATATATATTTTAAAGGGAAAGGTTTGGCAATTGGGATGATTAAAAACTAAAAATAAATCCCGCCTCACTACAAGGCGGACTTGCGTTGCTGTAACTTTCCCTCCTCTCGTCGCACCTCACGCGAGATACTAGAAACGAGAGTGATGACGTGACTCGCGCTGTTGGTTTTTTTTTTTAAGTGCGGTGAGGAGGGTTATTTAAATTACAACATTTGTTTTGAATTTAGAAAGTAATTAAAATACTTAAAATACTTCCTAAAAGTATTTTAATTACAAATACAAAATACTGAATAAAAAAAAAGTATTTTGATTACAAAATACAAATACCTGACAAGTATTTTAAATACTATTTTAATTACTTGTATTTTAAATACTCCCGAACACTGCCGGCTGTGGAGAGTTACAGTTTATTGAGGGAACCATGAATGCCAACATGTACTGTGACATATTGAAGAAAAGCATGATCACCTTCCTTCAGAAAATGAGCAACAGGGCAGTATTTCAACATGAAAACGACCCCAAACACACCTCCACGACAGCCACTGCCTTGCTAAAGAAATTGAGGGTAAACAAGGGTAAAAAGGCATGTTTCTAGACCTAAACCCTATTGATCATCTGTGGGACATCCTCAAACAGAAGGTGGAGGAGTGCAAGGTCTCTAACATCCATCAGCTCTGTGGTGTCATCATGGAAGAATGAAAGAGGATACCAGTGGCTGCAACCTGTGAAGCTCTAGTGAACTCTATGCCCAAGTGCTGGAAAATAATGGGGACTGCACAAAATGTTGATAATTTGGACACAATTTGTCCATTTTCTCTTAGAGGTATACTCACTTTTGTTTCCAGCAGTTTAGGCATTTATTGCTGTGTGTTGAGTTATTTTGAGGGTACACCAAATTTATACTTTTATACAAGCTGCACACTGACTACTTTACGTTGTATCAAAGTGTTATCTCTTCAGTTGGGTACTTTACTTCACAATATTTGAATTATTTAACACTGTTGGCTCTGTGTATGCATAGTATGGCTCTTAGTGGGTATCATATAGGTTTTGTTAAAATTGCAGCAAAATGAATGTCTGAATTGCATATTTTTTAAACAAAATAGGTAAGATTTATCAAAAGTAGTGCAAGGAGACGAGGAAAGTTTACCTGTAGGAACTAATTTAATCTTACACACAATAAATAGTTATTTCACCTTTTCCTTCCCACTACTTATTATGTGGACGTGGACAAAAGTTTAATGAACAAAGTAATGAAACTGTCCTCTGCAAAAATAATGGCACCCCTAATTTAATATTTAGTTTCACAACCTTTTGAGGCAATCACTGCAAACAAAGGATTACTATACCTCTCAATGAGACTTATTCCCGTGTCCACAGGTATTTTGACACTTCTTGTGAGCAAGGTACTCCAACTGTCTCAGGTGTGAAGGTGCCTTCTCCAGATTGCATGTCTCCGCTCCTTCCACAGATATGCAATAGGATTTTGTTCAGGGCTCATAGAAGTCACTTCAGAATAGTCCAATGCTTTGCTCTCGGCCATTCTTGGATGTTTTTTTGTTTCAAATCCAAGATGCTTTATTAGAAAAAAGGCAGGTACATCATACATCAATATTGAATGTCATAGTAGAAGACAGTTACAAAATCCACATATACTACATATCAAGAAAGCAAACCATTGTAGTTTCATATCCATGACCATCATATACAAAGAAAGTCTTGGATGTTTTCAGCATAGCACAGTTATCTTATTGGAGCATGCATGACCTGCAACTGAAACCAAGATTTCTGACACTTGACAGCACATTTTGCTTGAAAATGGCTTGATGGTCTTCATATTTCATTGTACCTTGCACAGATTTAAAACATACTGTGCCAGATGCAGCAAAGCAGGCGCGGAACATAACCAAGCATCTTCCATGTTTCAAAGTAGTTACAATGTTCCTTACTTTATATGCTTCATTTTTGCATGTGTGAACATATTGCTGATGTGACTTGCCAAAAAGCTCCAGTTTTGTCTCATCTGTCTAAGTGACATTTTTCCAGAATTTGTAGCTTCTCAATATGCATTTTAGCAAATTCCAGTCTCCCTTTTTTATGATTTGCTTTCATCAGTGATTTCCTCCTCTGTCATCTTTCATTACATCCACTTTGGCAAAGACAGCAATGGATGGTACAATCCGACACAGATACACCTTAACCTTGGAGTTCATCTTTTTGGAATTTACCATTCATATTATCCATCTCTTCAATTTGTAATCAATTTTCCTCTGGTATCCACATCCACGGAGATTGGCTACATTCCCATAGGCTTTAAACTTCTAATAATATGTGCAACTCTAGTAACTGTAACATCAAGATGTTTGGAGATGGTCTGTGTATATATCTCCCCAATGTTTCCCTTATTATATACTGCAGTTTTTGAGCTAAAAAATGTTGTGTTTGGCTCAACCACAAGCCTTAGAGTAGGAGGAGCATCTAGTGGACTTTGGGGTCTCATTTTCAATACAATTTTATTTAGGTGTCATTCCAGGTTTGCGGACACCTGAAGGTGCTAAAACTTAATAAACACTTCTTAAAAGACCTAATATTGGAAACTACACCCCTTAAGGAATATATCCAGGAGTGCAGTTTATATATTGACCTGTTTCACGGATTAGTTCAGCGTTAGGCGGTGAAAATAAAAAGAATATTTTTTTTCAACAGTCTGCAATTTTAGCTGAAATCTTGGAAAAAAGCACCCCAAATTTTGTTGTGCAATTTCTTCCTAGTTCAGCAATATCCTGTATAAGGGTGTAAATTGCTGTTTGGATACATCACAGGGCATACAAGGGAGGGAGCACTATTAGGTTTTTGCAATGCAGATTTTAGTGGGTGCCATGTCCCATTTGCAAAGCTCCCAAAGTACCAGAGCAGGTGAAACCTTCCAGAAGTCACCATTTTGGATTCAACATCCCTCATGGATTTCATCTATGAATGTATGGTGCATTTTGGATGCATGGGTGTTCCAATAGTTTTTGTTTTAGCATTGGGCTATGAAAATTAGGGGGAAAAACGCAGTTCCGCCATTGTTTTTTTGGCTTCAATTTTATAGCGTTCACTGTGTGGCCTAAGTGACGTGATAACTTTACCATGCGGGTCAGTACAATTGCAATGAAATTAATTTTATATAGTTTTTTTTTTTGTTTTATTAGTTTTACACAATAGAAATGCGTTTATAAAAAATTGTGTTTTTAGGTATTAGTCTGCTAGCCATACTTTTTTATTTTTCTGTATACGGAGCTGAGTATGGTCTTGTTTTTTGAAGGATGAATTGATGTTTTATCGGTACCATTATGGGGTGTATATGATGCATTGATCACTTTTTATTAAGGTTTTTTGTGAGGCGTTTTGAACAAAATACAGCAATCCTGGTAGTGTTTTTTATTTTTTACAGCAGTCACCATGCAGTAAAAAATGAAATGCTAGCTTTACTCAGCAGGTCGATATGACTACAGCGCTACCCAATTTGTAATTTTTTTATTGAACAGGTAGATGAGAAACACAGATCCTCGGCACTACCTCCTCCAGTGATTAACATGGACTGGCGTGCTCCTTGGATACACATATTTAATGGCGTTATCAGCGGTGCTCTGTGATCAATAGCAAAAAGTCCATATGGCAAAATGGGTAATAGTACTGTAGAAGAAATCACGGCACTCACCACTCGTTGTATAAAAAGATTCGCTTTATTCCGGCACTTCAATCGGTGGAGGGGCTAACATGTAAAACATCCCAACAAGCCGCTTGTTTTATGTGTTAACATTTAGCCCCCCACAAGAATTG
>JAODAL010032400.1:0-46977 GCA_025379985.1 Phyllomedusa bahiana
AACATTTAAAAATTAAACTGGGTTAACCACCAGTATTTCCCAAATAAACTAAATTTGGGGTCCCCCTCATCGGAGGGGCAAACGCTACCCAGGTATTGACTGTGTACGGGGAAAGGTGGAGTTCTCACACTTCCGCTTCCACACTCTGTTTACACGACGTTTCGTTGTGGCGTCATCAGGGCATTTTAACCCGGGTTTTAATAGATGACGGGAACGCCACCCCGGGGCCCTCACCGCCCCCCACTGTAACTCCGGCCCGGGGGTCTATGGGGTTCCAGGACGATATATCTTTTTTCCCAGTAAAACAAAAATGGGGGTTGAAAGATTTTCCTTTTTTTCCCCGGCACTTTTTATCTGGGGTCATGGAAAGTGCTCAGCACGGAACATGACACCCCCAAACTGAACATACTCTATACTAAAGAGAATAGTGCCAGCAAAAAAAACGTGACACCCCCAAAACCGTACACATCCCTATCTACAGGAATAGTGCTCGGCACGGGGAACCAAAAACCGCCAAACTGACAAAATTTCATACTCGAAATAGTGCTCAGCACAGGAACCTGACACCGCCAAAACCGTACAATAGCTCTATACGCATAGAATATGCTCAGCACAGGAGCCTGACACCGCCAAAACCGTAACATAGCTCTATACGCAGAGTATAGGGCCAGCACAGGAGTGACACCCCCAAATGTACCATAGCTCTATACTAAGAGAATATGCTCAGCAGGTTTGGGCTCTCTGCTTTTCCCAGGACAGGGATTTTCAATGTCCGTTCAAGAAAAATGATTTTCAAATCTACTGCCTTCTGGCACTTTTTAATTTGGGGTACGGGTACAAGAAGGGATGTGAATGGGTTTTATTTTTTTTCTTGGCTTTTATAACCAATTTGTTCCTAAGATGTACACGATTCATTTTATTTTTTTGGGATTTAATTCCCGCTTCTCCAGCCCGTTTGGGTAATAATGAAGGTGTTTTTCCTTCCCATAACTTTTAAAGGTCATCGGCGTAAACGGTTATCGACTATCGGAAAACGCCAGATAATGCCGATATCGCTATGAAACGTGACGAAAACAACAAATCGCTCATCACAATTTAAAACAAATAAAAACACAATAAAAAAGCGGGGGTGGAGTTCGAAGGTACGCTACAAGGTAGGTATCCCAAAATTTAAACCCCCGATTTAAACATGTACCACACCCTCATTTTGGGTACGTTTAGGAAATTACCGGGGGGCCTTGCATCCCAAAAGAAACCAAGAGGGGGGGCCCGGGGGGAGGAATTTTTTTAAAAAAAATAAAAAAAAATTTCTAGTTCTTCTTTTTTTAAAATAAATTGTTTAAATTTCCAAAAAAAGAATTTTTTTAAATTTTTGTTAAATATCTGTATATTTTGGGCCCACCTTAACCCAAACCTTTCCTTTATTGGCGGGCGCGTCTTTTCCCTCCAATTTCAATCCTTAAATTTTATAAAAATCTGTTTATATATATAAAATATAAAATATATAATTTATAAATATATATATTACACACAAAATATACATATATATACACATATACATATATAAAATACTGAATGTGTGGTATTTATTTTTGGGTTTTTAAAAACCGGGTTTTTTCCCAACATTTTCCCCCATTGCTGTGGCGGGTTTAGGCAGGAATGTAGCACCCCTTTTAAACCCAGGACATACAGTTCCCCAAAACTTAAAATTTTTCAAAACGTTGCTGCTGTTCCCCTTAGCAACCATTCCCAATAGAAACCCTCCCCCATATTTTGGGGTTTAGCGGTCCCCAAAAGGCAGGCAAAAGCGAGAGGGTTGAAACCCCAAAAATAAAAGGGTTTTATTTTTAGAAGCAAAAAAAACAGCAAAAAAAACCAGGCAGTCTTATGTCTTTTGGTTTAGGGGTAAACCATCAAACATGGAGCACAAAACATAATAATTTCCAGCACCAAAAAAAACAAGGCCCAATTTTTAAAACCTTTCCCACCGTTTACAAAAAAGTTTTTTGTGTAGCAGACCTCCCTCAGTCGGTTGGGGTTTGTTTCATAGCAGACCCCTTTCCCTCTCAGAAACCCCTGGAGAAATAAACTCCTGACACTAATCAACCCCAAAGGTTTGGGGAATTTTTCCCAAACCGGGCCTTTTTCCGCACAGGTTTTAAAAGGCCCAGGATACTGTAAACCCTTTGGCCCCGGGAAGGGTAACCCGGGCCTCCCACCCACCTACACCCCGTTCAGAAAAGCAGCCCAATAAAGCGCACAGCACTATACTAAAACAAACACAAACATGCTTAACCTATGGTTACCTATTTATAACTGTAAACTTTTCCCCACCAAGGCCCGGGTTCCTTGGGGCCCCCCTCTATGCATTTTCCCCTTGCTCCCAAATTCTGCTGCTGTGGAAAGACCCGGGCTGTCCTACGGGAAAATCGGCCTCCCGACATCCCGGGAACTTCCTTACCTTTTTGCAGCATAATACTAGGGAAAATCCCCTTCCACCACTATTTTTCCTGTTTGGTTTTACCATCCCCCCCCCCCCCCCCAAGGCCAGGGGACGGGGCCCTTTGGGAACCTGACCAGACGGGTGGACCCCTTGCCCAAGGCGTCACCCCAAAATTTATATGTTTTTTTCCCCGGGCCCTTTTGGGTTCAAACCCACAAATTTTCTAATCTTGCATTCCAGGAACCATCTTTTCACTCTAGCATTATCCCCTTTTTAATTTTCGGGTAAAATCCACTGTAACGGGGCATGATCTGTCCCCAAAACCTGAATTTTCTACCTGCCAGATAATCCCCCGAAAAGGGAACTCAAAAGCCCATTTTAAAATCGCCAGACACTCTCTTTTCCAAAACGATTGAATATTTTTTTCCCCTGATGAAGTTTCCCCTACTAAAATTTAATTTTAATGGGGTTTGGGTTTCCTCCCATTCACCTCCGGTGAAAATGACGGGCCCAAACCCCCCAACTCTGAGGCCCCGGTTTGGACAATAAATTTTTTTGGAAAAGTCCTGGTCCCACAAACCCCCCCCCGGCTGGCTACAAAGGGGTTTTTCCCTTTCAGGGCTTAAAATGATTTTTTTTTCTGCCCCTCGGCCCCCACTGAAAACCCATTACGGGCCTTCCCCCCTTTTCCCGTCGGGGTTCCCCTGTCAGGGGGGTTTGCCAGGGGAGGAAAATTTTTTGGGCACAACCTGCATAGTAGCCGCCCAATCCCCGGGAACGCCCTCAACTGCTTTTTTGTTAGGGGTTTGGCCCCCTCTAAATTTCCCTCTATTTTTTTTTAAATTTTGGGGTCTTTTTGGTCCCCCGGGCCCATAAAAAAACCCCAAATACCGGGCTTTTCCAAACCCCAAATTTGGCGTTTTTTTTCAGGGTTAGCCAAAAACCCCTTTTCCCCCGGAGCGTTTCGAGTACCCCCTGAAACCTTTTTGCTTATATGGGACCCCAAATTTCGGGTACTGAAAATTACAATATCGTTTTGATGGGCAATGCGCACCTGGTAGGGGGTTTTAGAACCTTATCCATTGCCCTCTGAAAGGGTAGTTTGGGGCCCCTTTGGCAACCCAAAAACATCCTGGTGTAGGGGAATAGCCCCTCCGGAGTGGGGGAAAAGGGCATTTTCCCTTTTTTGGCCTTTTTTTGACGGGGGGAATCTGCCAGAAACCTTTAAAAAGGTCCAGTGTTGTTTATGTCCCTTTCCCTGACCCCATCCTCTCAATCATTTTAAACCCCCCGGGGGCTTTTGGGTAGGAATCCCACTTAAAAACCCTTTATTTAGTCGGGGGAAATTCTTTTCAGAAACCCCCAAATTTCCCTTTTTGGCTTAGGAAACCAATACGATAGGGTTTAGCCCAAACCCGTTTTTGGACTCCCAAAAACCCCCAGGGCCCAAACCCTTTCCCCCTTACTTCCCCCGGAGACCGCTTGTCTCCGAGCTTCTGGAAAAAGGGTAGGGTTTAACATGAAGTTTCCACTCCGGGTGCCCTCGGGCGGGGCCCTTTACAATGGGCATTTTTTTGGCTGATGCACCCTTTCATCGGGGCGACTTTTTTCAAACAACACTTTTGAAGGGGTACCATCATTTTCCCCCTTTGTCTTTTTGGGTGAAGTCCACATCCCCCCTAGGGTGCCCTCCCATAAAAACAATTCAAAGGGGGAGAACCCCGTAGAGGATTGGGGAACCCTTTCTCTGATGGAGAATAGAAGGGGGGGGGCAGCGACAATCCCATCCCTCCCCCCCCACCCTTTTAAACCACCTTTCCCCCCCAACATCCCCTTCAAGGTTTTATTGAATCTCTCGACCCAAATTCCGCAGTTTGAGGATGTTTCACCGAGGTCCTCAGTTTTTAAATTTGTGCAAAAAACTTACACAAGTCCTTCATTAACCTACACATAAAAGGTGCCCCCCCTGGTGGGGCAGGATTTCTTTGGTAAGCCCCTTCAGAGAAGATTTTGCACAAACCTCCCCGGGCAAAAACTTTCGAGGACAAAATTTTTGGGGAAAACCCCCTCAGGAAAAATCTGGTAGCGTAATCCAGTATGACTAAAATGAACGGGGTGTCCCCGGGCCGTTTTGACCAAGGGCCCCCCAAGATCCATAGGGGATCCCCTTTTAAAAGGCACTCAATAATTTGGGAGGGGTACTAAAGGACTCCTAAAAGGGGGCATAGGGGGCGGGAAATGGCACGGGGGAGGGTTTACAGAAATTTTTCAATCTCTTGATGAAGCCGGGGCCCAAAAAAAAACGTTTTTAAACCCCCCGCTTCCCTGGTTTTCCCCTTCACCCAAGTGACCCCCTAGCACATGACTGTGAGCCATACCCAAAAACACCTTTTTATAGGGGGCTGGGGACCAAAAACTTTTCCACAATTTCATCATGAAATTTTTCAACCCCATACACAAAACTTATTTACCCCAGAAATCGGAAACCTTCCCCCTCGGCGTTTCCCAACTCTTGCGGGGGCCTCATTCATATCGTTACCTGGGTTCCCCAGGGAATTTTTTTGGGGGAGATTTTCCAATTGGGGCCCTTCCAAGTTCTCACGTGACACCCCCAGGTTTCCGGGCCCCGTTTTGCTTTAAAGGGGGGACAACTCTTCCTCCCCCTCCGCCAAAACGCTAATGGAAAGGTTTTTCCCTTTAAATAGGGCACTTTTTCCCCCCCGCATCAAAATTGTACATCCTCCGCAGGGGAACTTGGGCCCAAAAAAGGGGTTTGGGGCCACGGCCCTCACAACGTACCTTGGGGTGGTGTCCAAAGTTCCCAAAAACAGAGGAAAGTCCCTTCCCCGAATTAAAGGGGGTGGGAGCCAAGGGCCCCCTTTCAAGCCCACTTCCCGGGTTTGAGGCCCGCAACCAGTCTCGGGTAGTCCCTGTAGCCCGGGGTTTGTCTTTTGTGTCCCCATGAATGCAGACCAACCCCCACCCCCCTTTCTTTCTCCCCGGGGGTTTTTAGGGCATGCGGGAAAAAGCAAACTCGTAGGAGGGGGAAAACCCCCAGATTTCCCAAAAGGGGGGCCCCCACACTGAAACCCCCTTCACCCGGACCTGGGCCCCTTCCCCGGGGGCCTTTGGGAGGGGGCACAGCACTGCACGGGTGGGGCAAACATGGGGAGGCGACGGGGGGCAAACCAAAACTCCAAAGACTCCTCCCGCCCGAGGGCAGTGCTCGCAATATGCTCCATTTGGTTTGGGACCCCCAACACGCACCCCTGCCCCGGGCCACCCAATGGAATTTTTAAGGGGGGGAAAATACCTTTTTTCTGGGGCCCCCCCAAGGGTCCTCTTCTAGAGGGACCAACCTCGACTCGGCCTCTGGAAAACGGGTCTCCTTTGGGCCCCCGCGGAGAAAGGGGTTTGGGGCTTTGGGGCCCCCGGGGGCGACCTCTGGAGCACCCAACGGACCCGGGTGGGCCCGTACTTTTGGGGCCCCAGATAGGGCTCTGCAATTTGGGGTACTGCCCACGAGGGCAATCACTGAAACCAGCGCCCTTTGGGGGGTCACCGGGCAACCCGAGAATGCAGCTTCCGAGGAAGTCCACCCCGCGTAGCGGGGCCCCTGACATCCGGGCTTGTGGGGGGAACCCGGGCTCCCGCAAACCCCGGTTTGGGAGCCACTTGCGCACAAGGGTTAAGTAGAAACAAATAGCTGGGAGCGGGGCCCCGGGTTTTGCTTTTTCAAAACCCCCAATCATGGACTTTTGCGAGCCCGCAAAAACCCAAAGGGGGAAATCCCCCGCCCGGGGCCCAAATTTTCAGCTTTTAAAGGGGGCAAAAGGGCCCCTTGGGTTGCCCTGTAGCAGGCCAAAATAGGGCCCTTTCCGCGGTTTTCCCCCGATCAAAAATGGCGCCAGAAAATTCTGACCCTATGGGGAGCAGGGAGTCCCCCTCTTTTTTCCCCCAGCCCCCTCAAACACCGCCAGGGATGCCCCCCAAAGTCGTCTCAGCGGGGCAACTTCTGCAAGGGGCCCTGTACTGCTTTTTTTTAAATGTAACAAATATCAGTGGGGCCCCCTAAAGACTAAATAAAACCTCAAGGTATAAACGGGAAAATTGGGAAAAAGCATTTTCAATATTCCGAATCCTTGAGGTTTTTATTTAGTCCCTTTTGGGCCCCCTGATATTTGTTTTTGATATATGCTATTTCCTTTTTTTTTGGGGGGCAC
Organism: Phyllomedusa bahiana; assembly: GCA_025379985.1. Lineage (NCBI taxonomy): Eukaryota > Metazoa > Chordata > Amphibia > Anura > Hylidae > Phyllomedusa > Phyllomedusa bahiana. Next base: position 6,667 of record JAODAL010032400.1, read on the forward strand.
CTATGCTTTCATTTTTCAGAAAAATTTTTGATGGGGCACCCGCCCCTTTAGTAATTTTTTTTCTTTTTTTTTGTGCACGACCCCCGAAAAGTTTCCCGTCCCCTGGTCAGAAACATTATCTCTAAGTGCTGCAATCCCGTTCCGCAACAAAACGATTGGTTTTTTTGCTGGGGCATTGGCCCCCACCAGGGGCTTTGCACAGTTTTCCCCATTGCTGTGGGCTGGGGTTTGGGGAGGAATGGGAAGCAACCCTTTACCCAGGGCCCTACAAATTCACCAAAAAAGTATAAAAGTTCAAAACGTAAGCCCGCTGTTACCCCTTTGCAACCAGTGCCAATAGCAACCTTCCCCCCCCCCGGGGGGGGTTTAGCGGTCCACAAGGCACACAAGCGAGATGGGTTTTTAAAAAAAAAATTTAAAAAGGGGTTTTTTTTTTTTTAACAAAACAAACAGCAAAACAAACAGGCAGTCTTATGCAAAATTTGGGGTTTCGTCAGCCAACAAACATGCCCGCACAAAACATAAAAAATTTTTCCCGCACCAAAAAAAATAAAGGGACAATTGTTATGTAAAGTATAAAAAATAAATATATAAAATAATGATTATATATATATAAAATATAATATATATATAAAATATTTTAAAAAATATTATATATAAAATAAAAATATATAGGTTCTGGGATGTTTGGGGTGATTTCTGAAAAAATTTTTTTTTTTTTTTTTTTTGGAAACGTAAAACAAAAGGGTAATTAAAGTTTTACCGCCTATTTTATTAAAAAAATATGGGTTTTAAAGGTTAAATAACCAATATGTACGATTATAATAAAACTAACCCAAAAGATTTACCGATTGTAATCAAAAAGGGGAAGTTATGGAAGGGAAAATGGGGAATGTTTACCCCCCTTAAAAAACCCCCCTTTATGAAAACTTGGTTTGTTTAACCAAAAAATTTAAAACATTTTGCCTCTTTAAAACAACCAAAATTTTGCCGTCGTTCTTCCCGAGATATGCGCATATTTCCATTCTTCAATTTATTTGGAAACCGCACAATGGAGACAAAGTCGCGGGTTTTTAAATGGCAACGTGAAAACACGCCCACGGACTTGGGTTTTTAAAATTTAAAAAATTCCCATATTTTAATCCAAACTGTGACGACCGCTTTGGACTTTTTGCTCATTGTTTTGTAAACTTCTTGGAACGCAGGTTCATGCACAGACGGCAATTGAGGTACCAAAAATTTACACAAAAAGGTGAGCTGGGGGTTTTTTTTTCTTTATTCCCCAATGGGAAAAAGGTTCCCTTTAAGGTTTAAAGGTGAAATGTGTGCCACTAACCTGCTTACCAACCAATCACTTAGCTCTAAAATGACAATTCCTTTCCCCCTTTTTTGGGATGTTTTTTGGTTTTTTACTCTTCTTAAACTTTTGAAATGTATTCTGGTTTTTATACAGTTGGGGCTCAAAATTTTTCATACCCCAACAGAATTTTTTTTTTTCCCTTGGGCCTTTTCCCCTTTGTTCTCTGTAGCCAAAGACAGGGCAAAATTGGCAAATTTTGTTTTTGGGTTGTTGTCATGGTTTTGGGAAAATCCCAATTTTGGGCCCCCCTGCGCACCCTTTTGGGGTGATTATTTCAAATTTTTCCTAAATATTTTTTTTGGAAAAGGCTTTCATTTTTTCCCTTTCCTTCAACCCTTTAAAAAAAGTTTCCCCGTGCCTTTTGTAGCTCACACACCCTAAAAAATCAGCGATCCACCTCCTTTGCTTTCCCTAGGGAAAGGTGTTTCCCTTTTATCATTTTTCCTTTTTGACACCTCCCCAAAGTAACATTTTGGTTGGGCAAAAGTTAGATTTTGGTCTCATCACTTCAAATTACCTTGTTCCCGCTTGTCTCTGTGCTATTTGGCGTAATGTAGGTGAGATACTTTGTGGCATTTGCGCATTTTTCAGAGAGTCTTGTATTTCAGCTGATGTTATTTGTGGGTTTTTCTTTGCATCCCGAAAAATTTTTTCCCTGGCATCGGCCAAATTTTTTTTTTGTCTACCTACGGGGGTTTTTTGGGGTTTTTTAAGACCCCCTTTTTTTCCATTTTTAATCACAGTTTGAACAAAGCGACTGACATTAAATTCTTTGGGTATCTTTTTTTTATCCCTTTTCCCGTTTTTATAAGTTTTTAAATACCTTTTCCGAGATCTGTTGACTATGTTAGCGATATAAACGAAAAGTTGAAACGGGACGTTTTTTTTCTTACATAATTTTCCGATCACACGATAATTTAGGTGAAATCTGCGCAAAATCTATACACGCACCATTTTCGGCGTTCCTTCATTTTGGCGGGCCCCAAATCAGCTTTGAGAATGAGCAGGGTGAGTTTGGGGGTGCAGCATGACTTGATGTTATGGTTTGATTTGCTGAAAAAAAACATGACCTCGTTTTTACATACGGTAAAAACCCCCCGTCACATCAGGGGTTCTCTGTGTCTCTAAGAGCAGACGTTGAGTCACTTTCTCTTTTAAAACACTCAGCGACCAGTCTCTTTTTTCACACAACTACATACTTACTTGAAAATTAGAACATAGGTAGAATTTGAGAATTTCAGTTTTTAGTTAGTTAGCGAGACTTTGAAAAAAGCTCTACGCCGTACAGCCACGGGGGGATGGGGGGTTTTGGAGGCAAACACAGACAACGGGCAGGCTTTTGAAAGGAAGTTATATTGGGTGCGCCCAGACTGTTTTGCCCCTTCCATTGAAATGGATTTTTTATTCCCTTTTTTGGGGCCATTTTTTGGGGTGAAATAGTACCTTGTATTTTGTGTACCTGTACTTAATGGATACAGAATTTTTCTAGAACTGCGGGTGTATTTGATAGTGAAAAACCCACCTTTATACCAAAACACAATTTAATTTAAGTTTTTTTATTTTTCAAAAAAAAAAAAAATTTTTGTTAAACCCATTTTTTATTTACAAAGGTACGAACTTTTCTATCACCGCAGGTGTTTTCATAGTAAAAAAACCACCATTTTACCCGTACACAATTTAATTCTGTTTTTCACTTTGGGCACCCCAGTTTTTTTTGAAAACCCATCTGTACTTATATTACCGACAAAATTTTTGCTAGTAATTGATTGTATTTCATAGGTGCAAAAACACATTATTACATACAAAACAATATTTTTTTCACTTTGGCGCACCCCATTTTTGTTCAAAGCCCCATTTTGTACTTATAATGGATACAGAACTTTCTACCCCCAAAAATTTCATCTATTACAAATTTGGCCTTTTTCGTTTCCTTAAATTTTTGGGTGGAACCCAAATCTTTTTAGAGCATAGAGCGGTGACTGGGTGTCACCCCATGAATTTATGTTATGGTTGTCTTTGGCTGAAAAACCATCTCATTTTACATAGAACAGCCCTTCCTGTTCAGCATCAGTGTTCATTGTGTCTCAAAGAGCAGGACGTGTGTAGCTTTCTCCTCAATACAGCTCAGCGACACAGTTCTCTTTGTTCACACAGAAAACTATGCTTTTAGCTGTGAACATTAGAACATAGGTAGATTAGAGAATTTTCAGTTCTTAGTTAGTTAGGCTGAGACTTTGAAAGAAGCATCTAGGCTGTACAGCCTGAGAGGGGTGGGGAGGTGCGGCAGCAAACACAGACAGACAGCAGCTTTTGAAAGGAGAGTGTATATTGTGCAGTCCCAACTGCTTTGAACCTGCATTGAAATGGCTTTTTTTTTTCCAGTTTTTGGTGAAATAGTACCTTGTATTTTGTGCTAGCCCAGTTTTTGTTCAACAGACCCTAACCATGGTATTTACATAGGAATACACGAACTTTTCAGGTCACTGCAGAGTGTAAACATTTTCTTACTGAAAAGAACCACATTTTTATTACCTATTCCCGTAACACAATTTAATTAGTTTTTTTCACTTTGCCGCAGCCATTTTTGTTAAAGACCCACCTTGGTACTTAATTACTGATACAGAAATTTGCTAGTAATTGTGCCGTTGTATTTCATAGGTGCAAAAACACCCTATTATTATCCGTACACAATTAATTAGGTTTTTTCACTTTGGCGCAGCCATTTTTGTTCAAAGACCCACTTGTATTTACATAGGATACAGAAATTTCTAGTACAGCAGGTGTAATTTCCATAGTGCAAACCCAAACCCAACTTTTATATTACCGTATAAACTTTTAAATAGCTGTATTTCAAATTAGGTAGTGTTTTTTCATACTTTGGTTCTTGTGCGCCCAGTTTGTTCAAAGACCCACCTTGTACTTAATATTGAATACAGAATTTTGTAGTTACTTGGGTGTATTTCAAGTGCAAAACCCACCTTTTTTATCCGTAAATAAATAACTGATTATAATAGCTGTATTGCAAAACCCTTGCGAATTGCAATGGTCGGGCATGGTGCGTGTACCGAATTTTTGTTTCCTTTATTTTTTCAAATTTCCACGTTGTACGACAATTCTGCTAGAAAAATTTTCTAGCAACTGTTCCCGTTTGTCATTGCTGCAAAAACCGCAATTTCTCATCCGTGTAACTTCTGAATATTTTTATGGCGCTCGGTGAATCTCAGTTTGGCGCAGGTAGCGCACTTTATGATAGTTTGTTGAAAACTAACAATTCCTAGTCCTACTGGCCAGTTGAAATCCCTGGACTGAAGGAAAACACTGTTGATTTTGTCTTACGGTTCTTCCACCAGACCCGCATTTCACGGGTATTTGCTAGAAACATTTCAGTTTCTAATCCTATTGGCTGTAGGAAATCAGAGGGATTTAAGAATAGCTGTGATTTGCCGTCTTTTAATAAGAGACTTTCAAAAACTCTTCCATACCTTCTTAAAATTGTATCTATCTGAACATCGAGCGAAATGCAGTTGGTAAGCGAGCAAAGAGGGGTGTAGGAGGTAGAATCAGTCAGTGCAACATCCTTTAAGTGCAATCTCCTTAAGTGTACTGTATGTAGCATTAATACCAGCATGTTGTATGAAGGATGATGGGATGAAAGGAATCTTAAAGGAAAGTCGTGTCTCTCTTCTGACCTCTCTTCTTCAGTCAATTCCAGGTATGCATTTCTGTGGAGCTACAAGCCTCAGCTTCCTCTCCATGTGCCCTGTGTAAATGTCCTGCTATGTCTTATTGAATGGTACGCATTTCTGTGAGCTACAAACCCTCAACTTCCTCTCCATGTGCCCTGTGTAAATGTCCTGCTATGTCTTATTGAATGGAAACGCATTTCTTGGAGCTACAACCCTCAACTTCCCTCTCATGTGCCCTGTGTAAATGTCCTGCTAAGTCTTATTGAATGGTATGCATTTCTGTGGAGCTACAACCCTCAACTTCCCTCTCCATGGGCCCTGTGTAAATGTCCTGCTATGTCTTATTAAAAGGGTACGCATTTCTGTGAGCTACAACCCTCAACTTCCTCTCCATGTGCCCTGTGTAAATGTCCTGCTATGTCTTTTGAATGGGTACACATTTTTGATAAACTTTGTGGGTTTGGCTGCAATCTCCTGCTGTGACGAGGCTAATTGTTTTACCCACTATCACTTTTCAACCTTTCCTTTTTCTCACCAATATCCCCCTCCCCCCCACTTCCAATTTCACACCTGGAAAAGAGTACAAGCTTCCTATTTAAGCATGCACTCTAGTCAGTCATGACTTTAATCAGTCAGTGCAACATCCTCTCCTTAAGTGTACTGTATGCAGCATTAATACCAGCATTGAAACCAGAAGTGAACCAAAGGTAACCAAGACCCTTCCCAGCTCCTCACTCAAACAGCACCCAATATGCACCTCTCTGCCACAATCATCACTGCCTGCCTAATCATCAAACTCCTTGTCTCCCCTCAGAACCCGCGCTGGCAATGGATTCCATATCTCCCTTCTGTCTTTACCCTCACACCTGACCTCTACTCTTCACCTCTTCCACAACATTAAGACCTTCCTCAAAAAAACCCACAAAACCCACCTTTTTCGCTATCCCACACACATCTCCTCACTCCCCTGCCTTGCTTCTCCTCGTTTCCGGGGACATATCTCCCAACCCCGGGCCCCCCTCAGCGCATCCCCACTGTGGCTTCAGGCATCTCTTACAGACCAAGCAGCACACACTTTATCAACCACACAAACCTCAAAACCATCCCCCTCACCCCCGCAGCACCAATCCCCATGTCTGGAGCCCTCTGGAATGCACGTTCAGTGTGCAACAAGCTTCCCGTCATCCACGACCTCTTCACCTCACGCAATCTCACCTTCCTTGGAGTAACAGAAACTTGGCTGACACCCTCTGACACAACTTTCCCTGCTGCACTCTCCCATGGTGGGCTCCAGTTTACCCACACCCCCCGCCCGGGCAGTAAACATGGCGGAGGTGTCGCCTTTTCTGTCAGATACCTGCTCCTTTCTCTCTATTCCCACCATACCTTCTCTCCCCCCTCCCCTCCTTCGAGTTCATTCTGTCCGCATCTACTCCTCCTCCAACCTCCAAGTAGCTGTTGTCTACCGACCAACCAGGCCCTGCCACCCCCTTTCCCCTTGACCACTTTGCTTCCTGGCTCCTCCATTTTCATGCCACCCACACCCCACTATTTATCATGGGAGATTTTAACATTCCAATCGATACTCCCCACTCCACTACTAACAAACTCCTGTCACTCTCCTCTTCCTTTGGCCTCTCCCAGTGGACCTCTGGAGCCACTCACACAGACGGACACACACCGGGAAACCTCATCTTCACCGCCTTTGCCCCCTATCTAACCTCTCAAACTCTCCTCTCCCTATCTCTGACCACAATCTGCTCACCTTCTCCTCCATCACCACTCCACCTGCCCCCCCTGCACCAAATCTAGCACATCCCACGCAGGAAACCCACAAAACCTCAACCCTTGCACTCTCTCTGACTCTCTTGCTCCCCTCTCTACATTTTCCTCACTTGCTGATGCAGATGCAGCCACCACATTCTACAACAACACAATCACTTCCAAATTCTCGATGCTAGTCGCCCCCTCTCACACACTACAGAACCCGCAAAATGAACAGACAACCCTGGCACACAGACTCCACCAAACAGCTGAGGCGAGCTTCCAGAGTGGCCGAACGCCGCTGGAAGAAAACCCCGCTCCACCACTGACTTCACCTCATATAAAGAATCACTGCACACATTTAAATCCGCACTCACCTCACCTAAACAAGACTATTTCACCACTGTCATATCCCCCTGTCCCACAACCCCAGACAAATTTTTAACACCTTCAACTCTCTCCTGCGTCCACCAGCACCCCCTCCCCATCTCTCCTCTCAGCAGATGATTTTGAAACTCACTTCCATAAAATAAATCTCATCAGACAAAGCCCTTTACCCCACAGTCCCCTCAGCCCACCTCTATTCCTGCAGCCCCCACAGCCCACCTCTGTACCTGCTCATGACTATTCCCCTCTAACTCGCTTCTCACCGGTCACTCCTGACAAGCTCTCCTCTCTACTGTCCAAATCGAACCTCACCACCTGTAGTCTTGACCCACTCCCATCTCACCTCATCCCTGACCTAGTTTCTGTTATCATCCCACCCTCACTCATCTCTTCAAACTATCATTAACCTCTGGCATCTTCTCTTCCTCATTTAAAAATGCGACCATCACCCCCATCCTAAAGAAAAACCCTCTCTTGACCCTCCTCACTGTCCAACCCATCGCCGCATCTCACTGCTTCCATTCGCCTCTAAACTCCCCTTTAGCCCAAAACTCTATCTTCAACTTCCCCCATCTCTCCACCAACTCTCTCCTTGACCCACTCCAATCGGGCTTTTCCCCCCCACCACCTACTGAAACCGCCCTAACCAAAGTCAGCAAACGACCTAGCAACTGCCAAAGCCTCACGCCACTATTCTGTGGGTTCTCCTCCTAGACCTGTCCTCCGCCTTTGACACTGGTCGACCAATCCCTCCTGCTACAAATCCTCTCCTCCCTCGCATCAAGGACTTGGCCCCTTTCCTGGATCTCCTCGTACCTCACTGATTTGGATTTTTTAGCGTCTCATTCTCGCTCCACCTCCTCCTTTCGCCCTTTCTCTGTCGGTGTCCCCCAAGGGTCAGTCCTGGGCTCACTACTCTTTTTCTATCTACACTCTTGGCCTCCCGGGCACTCAAGCTTCACATGGCTTTTTAATACCACCTGTATGCAGATGACACCCAACCCCTACATCTCCGGCCCAGATATCGCCTCTCTTCTCTCCCGGATCCCTGACTGCCTGTCCCTCCATTTCCTCCTTCTCCCTCCCGTCTCCTAAAACTAAACGTAGAGAAAACTGAATTCATTTTCTTCCCACCGTCCCACTCCATCCCTCCACCCGATCTCTCTATCACTTTTTAATGGCTACACTCTCTCACCCAGCACCACAGTCCGCTGCCTTGGGATAATCTTTGACTCCAATCTGTCCTTCAAACCGCAAAATCCATACATTCCCCTCTGCGTGTCCCCCTCCACCAAAAAATATATCCCGAATCCGCTCATTTCTTAACTCTGAAAAGCACAAAAATGCTTGTCCATGCCCTCGCATCTCCCGCCTCACTACTGCAAAATCTCCTCTGTGGCCTCCCACTAGGGACCCTCGCTCCCCCCAAACCAACCTTTAACTCTGCTGCCCGTTTTGATTCACCTCTCTCCTCGCTACCCCTGCTCTCCACCTGCCGATCCCTTCACTGGCTACCCATTGCCCAGCGAATCCAGTTTAAGCTAGCAACTTCGACCACAAGGCTCTCCAAACCTCTTCCCTTCAATATCTCTGCCTTAATCTCTAAATACCTCCCCTACGCAACCTCCGCCCTCACAGGACCTTCTCCTCTGCTCTCCCTTAAACACCTCCTCACAAAAACCGTCTCCAAGACTTTTCTCTTGCTTCCCCCACCCCTTTGGAACTCACTGCCCCAACACATCAGACTCTCCCCCTCTCTCAACCGGGTTCAAAAGTAACCTGAAGACCTACCCTTCAGGATTGCCTAAAACCAACATTAACTGGTTGCACTGCTCCGCCCACAAACATGTCCCGTCCCTCACCTTCTGTCTCTTCACCCCTTCCCCGTAATTGTAACCCTCGCGGGGAGGGACCTCTTTCCCTCTGTACCAGTTTTTTAGTCACTTATTGTCACTTTGTAATTGTTTGACCAATGTTACTTATGTACCCGCCTGAAATGTACAGCGCCCTGGAATCAAGGGCGCTCCACAATAAATGATAATAATAATAATAGAGGTACGAGAGAAGGTGCTCCTTCCAGTGCTAGCGACAACACGCAAGCCAGCGGATCGTCGGTTGCAGGACCGTCAGGCCTATCATCACTGGGTCAGGGCCCTGTGAATCTCAGTAACGAACAGCGTCGCCAGTCTGTTCTTCACTGGTTAATGCAAGCTGCATCCAGCAGTCTTACCTCCTTGTCCTCCCAGTCATGGCCACAAATGTCGACATTAACATCATCAGCATCCGTCCAACCTGAAGCGAAGGCAGCCCAAATGTCAACTCGTGTACCCACCACTGTGGATAATCCATTTTCTGAAGACCTCTTTGATGGCAAATGCGGTTGGGGTCAGAAGACGTTAAAAGATCAAGAGGCCAAAGAGGATGATTTTGTCTGCTCTGACACCCAGTTACTGATGCCATCAGAGGAGGAGAAGGAAGCTGGGCGGTCTGCAACGCCTTGCAATGCCTCTTGCTTGTAGCCCGCAGCTCCTGGATGCAGAATGTCAGGACACGGAAGTCACCTGTGTTGATGATGATGACAACATTGCGGATCCAACGTGGTCTTTCAGCAGAATTTGCTTGCGAGCGCTTCATCACTGGACGAGGAGAAAGACGATGTGGTAGTGTCAGTATGGGTCCCACCTCAAAAAGGTAGAGGGAGGTCGCAGAAGTCCGCTAAGATGATTCCGCCAGCCACAATCAGCGGAAACACCGCTGCTCGCTTATTGCCGTCGAAAAGGTCCACGACCTCTCAAGCTTGGGCCTTTTTCGAGCAAGCCTCTGATTCACCCAGTGATGTCATATGCTGCCTTTGCCGTAAACGCATCAGAAGAGGCAAGAATCTTAGGTGCTTAACCACCAGCAACATGTCTAGTCACATGCAGCGAATGCATGAGTTGAAATGGAGGGAACACTTGGCCAAAAAAGGCCACACCGATGCCGGGCTTCCCAACCACTGTCACCCCTCTGTCTCTGGGCCTCCTCCTCCTCCGCCACCACCAAGCGTTCCTCAGCTGCCCATGTCCCCTCAGAGTCATGATCAGGGATCAGCCTCTGCTGCAGCCTCCACCGTCGCCCGAGTACCACCAGCACCACCAGAGACCCATCCTACCCATTCTCCTTCCACCAGTTTCACAACCTGCAGGGCATACAGTGGCCAGCCTAGCAGCCAGCCTTCTGTCTTCCAGGTTTGGGAGCAGAAGAAACACTTTACTCCCAAACCATCCCAAAGCCAAAAGCCTGAATGTCGGCATTGCCAGGCTTTTGGCCTTGGAAATGTTGCCTTTCCGTCTGGTTTGGACACAATGGGTTCCGCCACGTCATGGCCCGTGCCTGCCCCCAATCCCAAATTTGCCAAGCAAGCATTTCTTTGCCAAAAAGCTGTCCCTGCCCTGGGCCAGCCAGGGTGCCCATCAAAAATTTTTTAAGTGCGTTGTTTTCATCTGTTCCGGAAAAGTCCATCTGCCCCACCGACACATGTACTAGTAACCCACGGCCAAGGCCGCTAAAATCTTTCTAGCAGCTCACTGGTGAGCTGGTGGGGATGTCTCTGGTGGTGACGGAGGCTCCAGGCTAGGCGCACGCTCTTCAAAACTGCGGGGAAATGGTGCGGGGTTCTTTCCCCCAAGGTCCTCTGTGGCATCACGGGCCCAGAGAAACCGGGCTGTGTTGAAATTAATCTTCCTTGAGACCGTCCACACACGGGTCAGGAGCTGTGGACGGCTCTCCGCAACGAGAACTAGCACTGGCTGAGTGACAAGAACCTTGTGCCAGGCAAGGTGGTGTGCGATAACGGTCGAAATCTGCTGGCCGCCCTTAAGATCGGTAGGCTGGAGCACATCCCTTGCCTTGCACATGTCATAAAACCTTGTCGTCCAAAAAATTCTGAAGCGCTACCGGGGTCTGGACTGCCGCTGAGGAAGGCCGAGGTCCTGAGTTTCGCACTTCCGCCGTTCGCACCTGCTTCATCCCGCCGGGCTGCGTTGCAGCATCAGCTCGGCCTCCCCGTCAACCATCTCATTGTTGACGTGGCAACACACTGGAATTCCACCCTCCCCCAATGCCCAGCGATTTGGGGGCAGCAGCGCAATGCCATTACGCAGTACGAAAGTGACACATGGCCTGACAAGCAGCGGTGCGGACCTCGGTTTTTTGAGCCACCGAGAGTGGAGGGAGGTGAAAGAGCTCTGCACCAAACCTTGCCAGTTTTGAAGAAGCCACCAAAATGGTCAGTGGGAAAATGCCCTTGTCAAACATGACCATTGTGGTGATCTTAGTTCTGGAATGATCGTTTGGACCCTGAAAAATCAGGTCCCACCACGACGGAGGAGGAGACGGACACAGAAAGCGGACACGGAGCCTTTCTCTCCGTCGAATCCACAAGGCCCGACAGTTTCACAATTTTTATTGGTCTTCATTAGGGCAGGTTTTAGGGTCCAGGGCTAATGCAAAGGTGGCGCCCTCAGCTCTCAGGGGGCATCATCTGAGACAAGTCAGGCTGTGTTGAAGGCTGTGCGGAGGAAGCGGAGGAGGAGAAGAGGAGGTATTCCTGGACACCGACGTTACCGACGTCCCTGCCTTGGAAAGAGGTTGCCAAGAATTTGAGATGGAGGAGGAAGATGAGGAAGATCAGTTTTCTAGTGCCCCTCGACCCCGAGGCTTGGGAAATCAAGGCTCCATCTCTCACATGAGTGCTTGGATGCTCCATTTCCTCCCAACATTATCCTCGCATTAAGGCCATCAAAATGAAAACAGTTAAATGGGGGGCCATCCTCCTCGATCCCCGGCACAAAACCCAAAAATCAGCAAATTTCCTTCCACCCACCCAAATAGAGAGTTAAAATGCAGGAAATGGAGACCTTTTCTGATTGATCAACTGGAACATCTGTTTTGCGTCTGCTTCATGTTCTTCAAATGTCACGGTGGAACAACGTCAGCGACATGATAGCAGTAGAGTGCCAAATAGCCGTAGCGGCAGCAGTAGGCAATGTGGCAGAAGCCTAATGGGTGACCTCTGGCAATCTTTATTTACCACCTCATCAACGCATGTAATGCAGGACACACATACAACACACAGAGACCAGCTTAAGATCATGGGGCATGACAAACTTGTCCCCTCAACACCAATGTTTTTGGAAATGTTTTTTTCCGGACTCAATTGACTTTTTGGTATCCAAATTGGATGAATGGCCAAAAGCTCACTCGTCACGCCATAGAGGTGTTGTCCTGCCCAGCACCAGCGTCATATCGAGCGGACCTTCAGCACACCTGGAGGAGTCATTACAGACAAACGCATCCGGCTTTCCCCACAGATAATGTGGATCGTTTGAACTTTCATCAAGATGAATCAGGCATGGATCTCTGATGATGTTTGTGGCCCCCAATTTAGCCAAGGGTCACCGATTAGTTGCCGGTCTACTTAAACATTCCTCTTTCCAAAAGAAATGGTCCCTCTTGAAAACTTTTTTTTTAAATGATCATTTCTTACTGAAAAATTTTTTATTCTCAGTTCCCAAAAGTTCATTTTGCTGGTTTTGCGGTGAGGAGACTGTAAAAGACACCAAGATTCATGAAAAAAACCCGTATTCCCATTTACTCACTTAAATCCTTAGAATTTTTTCGCATTGTCAATGGTTATTGGGGTCATGTTGCTGTGAGATACAGCTATAATCATGGGTCCTTTGGAACAGGAATGTGGCTTCTAAGTGGCATTTCTCCCTCACAATTTTTAACAGTGGATGAGAAGTCATTTTTATAATTTTTTGGGGTCATGTTGCTGTGAGATACAGCTATTATCATGGTCCTTTGGAACAGAATTGGTGGCTTCTGAGTGGAATTTCTCCCTCACAATTTTTAACAGTGGCTGAGAAGTAATTTTTATAATTTTTTCGGTCAAGCTGCTTTGAAATGCAGCTATACTACAGGTCCTATTCTAAAAAAATGTGGTTTCTAACAAACATTTGTTCTTCACAATTGTCAAGAGTGGCTCAAGAGTGATGGTGCTATCAGAAACAGGAATAAGTAGGACACTGTTAAAAGGACACATAATTTCAAAATGGGCTTGTTTTGCAAGATCGAACAAAGCTACAATCCCTGTAGTTAGACAACCCATTTTTAAAAAAAAAAGAAAACAAAGACGTGTTGGATTCCATCCTATTTTAAACATTGTTTTTCTAGAATTAAACTGCTAAAAAACTTGCATGTACAAAATAAACTGATACAAAAATTCCCTCTAAATTGTACAAGGGAGGTACAGGAAGCATTGAACAGATTAGGTTACCCAGGACTTATAGTCAATGCCAGTTCAAAATAAAATGGTGTTAAAAAAACTCCTTTATTCCGGCACTTTTTTTTAAATCTTGGAGTCATTTCAGGTTTGGGGATCATGCTGTGGCCCAGGACAGGGATAGTTAAAAGTCCAGTTTAACTAAAATGGTGGTTTTAAATACTCCTTTTTCCCGGCACTTTTTTTAAACTGTGGGTCAGATAGGTTTAATGGTCATACTGCGGTACAGGACAGATATAGTCAATGTCCAGATCAACTAAAATGGTGGTTAAAAGACTCCTTTTTGCGGCACTTTTTTAATCTTGGGGTCATGCAGGTTTGGGGCTCATGCTGTGGCCCAGGACAGGTATAGTCAATGTCCAGTTCAACTAAAATGGTTGTTAAAAGACTCCTTTTTGCGGCACTTTTTAAATCTGGCAGTCAAGCAGGTTTGGGGCTCATGCTGTGGCCCAGGACAGGTATAGTTAATGTCCAGTTTAACTAAAATGGTGGTTTAAATACTCCTTTTCCCGGCACTTTTTAATCTGTGGGTCAGATAGGTTTAATGGTCATACTGCGGTACAGGACAGATATAGTCAATGTCCAGTTCAACTAAAATGGTGGTTGAAAGACTCCTTTTTCCGGCACTTTTTTAATCTTGGGGATCATGCAGGTTTGGGGCTCATGCTGTGGCCCAGGACAGGTATAGTCAATGTCCAGTTCAACTAAAATGGTGGTTCAAAGACTCCTTTTTCCGGCACTTTTTAAATCTGGGGGTCATGTAGATTTAAGGGTCATGCTGCAATCCAGGACAGGCATAGTCAATGTCCAGTTCAAGTAAAATGATGGTTCAAATAATACTGCCTTCTGGCACGTTTTTATTTGTGGGTCATGCAGGTTTAAGGGACATGCTGTGGTAAAAGACAGGTACAGAGAATGGTCTGAAACTTTTTATCTGTGACTTTTAAAAAATAAGTGTGTTTCCTAAGATGTATCACGTATCCAGTTTACTGTTGTGGATGTTAATTCCAGCTTCTCCAGCCCTGTTTGGGTATAAGAATGAAGGTGTTGTTCCTCTCCCATAGACTTTAATGGTCATCGGCGATAATCTATTATCGACTATCGGAAATCGTCTTGATAATTGACAATATCGACTATCGACCCGATGACGATAGTCAACGTAATCGCTCATCACTACTATTGACAATTCTTTTGCTTTCTCCATGACTCACAATCCAGAAACATCAGTGCCTAAATGAAAGATTCAAACCCATTTGTGTCAACTTCTGTGCATGTTATCAAGCCAAAATCACCAGGGTATGTAAACTTTTGATCATGGTCATTTGGATGTTTTTGGTTGTCATTATGATTTAAAAAGAGAAAACACAGTAGTTTGACAATAAATGGCTTCAAACAACCACTAACCATGAGTGGAAAAAAAGTTTTTGTGTTATTATTCATGTTCTCTGAAAAAAGGCCAGGAAAGCAAAAATTCTGCCAGTGTATGTAAACTTTTGAGCACAACTGTAGATTCCTAGCTAGGGCATTGGCTTGTTTTCTGACCTCACAGCCTTTTTGCTACCTGTCCTGACCTTTGCCTATGAATTACCTCGCTCTGCTTCTCTGCTGTCCTGGTAAAGTGTTAGGATGATCCCTGTATATGAGTTAAGAGGAAAACCAGGGGGCTCCTGGGAGTATTTCTATGCAAAAGCCGTAAATGATCCCAAAAATCAACAATCTGTCTCCAGAGACCCATTACAATACATTACAAAAGTTATAGAATAAGGAAAATAATTGTTCCTTTGTATCATTATTCTTGAAATTTATATTGCCGTTAATCCAATAAATGCTATATTTTGCTTAAGGGGGTTTTCCCACCAATTAAAATTGATTTTGAAAGCTTGCAAATTAAATAATAAACATTATCACCATTTATAATTACAGTATTAAAATTCTATACCATTTTTGTTTTAGCTTCCACTTTAGTGATCCATAGTATATAGCTGGTCTCTAGGGGATCCAACCAGTCATGAGAGCTCATCAGTCCTGGACGTATATACACATTACCACTCCTTTGAAGCAGTTACTCTGTTTGTCTATACCCTGCCTAGTAATCACACACACTCACTGCTGAGTGAGTATTCATCTCCACGTGCCCTCCAGTCCTCTGTACTCCTTAGAAATTAGTTAGTTACTACAGATAAGCCACAGACTGCTGCCCAGTGGATGTTTTGTTAAGCCATGATTTAATCCGTCTAAACAAATAGCGTAGGGAGGCTAAGCACTTTCCTGCAGTTGGCCCCTTTCTAGTAAGCTGTAGTCACTTAGAGAATGAAATCTCAACACATGAAACCTCAATCAGGTATGTGCATTGATAAAAAAAATATAAAAAAATCCATGTTGGTTCCTGCAGGGATTTGAACCCAAGATCCTTATGATAAAAGGCAGAAGTGCTAACCACTCAGTTACATTGTATAAACCCATAGTTCTTGTATTTTTGGTTAGTTGACTTTACATAAACAGCCTTTTACTTGACCTTGGGGAAAGGCATGATGATGTCAAGCCTGCTGGGTCACATGTTATGCAGTTCAAACAAATAAAACACACCCCATTCTGAAGACCCCTGAAGCTAAAGAAAGGACAAAGCAAGTGTTAATTGCCTTCATGGTAAAACCCCTTTACTATGCCCAGTTATTTTTCCTTATATTCAAGTAAAAAGTGTAACCCTTGTTATGTAATCTTAAAGGAGTTGTCTCCCCACAGGGTTTCAAAGAATGCATGAAAGAAATTCTCTGTCACTTCCTGGTTCAGACTAATTTGCATAAGCTCCATGCTTGTACAGCTTCGTTGTGCTTTCAGATGCTAATTAGATTAGATTAGCTTCTCAAACTACTCACAGGACTTCTTATCTGATCCCCAAAACAAAAGCCCTAATTACAGAGCTGTTTACTTGAGATAAATCAAGCTTTTTACTGTCTGGCAGCACAGGACACTGACTGACACTGCAGACCTGTGTGATGACTCACTCTCTGTTATCTCATTGAACAAACAGCCCAGGGAGATTTGTTTACAGGTCTGTTACTGAGGGAACTGAAATAGCCATGGAGGTAATAAATTCACTTGTATCTCTTTAGGGAAAACAGAGGAACAATGCAATATATTTGGAAAATGTCTTTATTTTGTGTTCCCTACAATTTAAAAGCTATTCTTTGTAGCGAGACAACCCCTTTAAGTTCTCATTCTATGAGTTCACTCTCTCTGTACAAAATCCAGAAAAAATCATAATATAATTTATATAGGCTATATGACAGCTTAGATAATTAAAATGTATCAGTTTATCAGAAACTTGAAATATGATGAGTATTCATGGGATAAACACTAAACAAAAAAGGAACAGCATAAAAATGGATATTAACAGTTGGTAATGGTAATGGTTACCATCATGCTGATGTGGCCCTTAGTGAAAATGAGTTTGACACCCCTACTCTACACAGACCAAAATTTTAACATTTTTATTGTTTAAACAATTCATAAGTCTGGCTGTTACAGCATCTACATAGTAAGTTTGTATATCTGGGATCAATAATCCTGCCTGTTTCTTAGCTCTGTAAGCGCTTTCCAAAAAATGTAACCCATTAAGCACCAGGCCTGAAAAGACCTTAATAACCAGCTATTTTTTATCTTTTTCCTCCCTATGTTTCAAAAGTCCTAACATTTTTTTATTGACACAGTTGTATGAGAACTTGTTTTATGCAGAAGAGGTTGTATTTTTTTGGAGGCATAGCTTTGTCACTAGCTTAGATGTTCAAATCCAGGGGCCAGTATCTCTTCTCAGGAGGACGTGTCTTCCCTCAATAAGGTGTTTTTAAATCATCACGCCCCCTCCCTGCTCCTGCTCCCACCTGAGTCATCCTATTAATTCTGTGTGAGCTGTGGGTGGGAGTAAATGTTACAGCTCTCCAGAGCTCCTGCAATTGTCAGTTCTCATGCCTGGAAAGCTGTGATAGTCACCTCTCTCCCAGGTTCCACAATCAATCCTTGTAACCAGAACATCTGAATTAGTGTAAACAGTTATAAATACAGCCTGAAATGATGAAACAAATGTCAGAAATGCATTCTACTCCCCCCTCTTTTATCAGGCAGAGTGTATAAGGATGTGTTATATGGGTGGGGGGGGGGAGCAGAATGTATAAAGATGTGTTATATCGGTGGCAGGAGTAAATATAGCAGCTGAAAAGACTCAGTAAATGCCCAGATTCTTAACCTTAGAGCTACCACTGGGGGGCACAGAGATCAGCCCAGGCAGCCTGTATCACACAGTTCAGGTGGGAGAGAGCACAGAGAGCACAGGAAAGCCAATCACAGCACAGGGGGCGTGTCCTGAGCAGATGTTGAAATAAATGCAGGCAGACAATCACAGCAAAGGGGGTGTGGACCCACCCCCAAACTGCATAAATAGCTTTAGACAAACAGATTAGCTAACAGCTGCCATACTAAATGATTTAGATAATAGAAACAATTTGCAAAAGTGCTTATTTTTACTGTCCCCATCACTACGGATATGATGTAGTGAGAAAATCCATTTAAGTTTACAAATTACTGCAGAATTTTGTTTTTAAAAAAAAGGTTTTTTGCAGCGTGAACATAAAAAAGTGTTTTTCTTCATTTGCTTTTTTACACCATTCACATATCACACTAAGGGCGACATGTAAGTATGGGGCTGTTCAAGTTTTTTGGTGTCCTTTCAGCCCAAAAACTGTCACAGCCCTGTTCTCTAAATTTATGAACAGGGGCACTCCAAAAGTTGGTGCATTTTGCGTAATCAGAGACACTTTGTAATGCGTCCAAAATGTGGGGCATTCTGAATGCGTGTTGCACAACAACTGTATGATTCTACACATTTATGACTGGAGGATGACAAAACTAGGTGCATTAGAAAGCGCCAAATCTAGAACAGGTGCATACATTCTGGCACATTCTGCTTTGAAGCTATTTAGAATTGGCCTCTTGGCATATACACCTGAACACTCTAAGATTCAGTGTATCATTCCCTAATGATATATTAAGAGTAATACTTTTCATCATGTTTATTTTATAGCTGGTAAAGGAGCTTAATTTCTAAATAGTTTCCAGGGCAGGTAGAGTAAAAAGAGGGTAAGTGATATAAACCAGAAGGTGATCTGCAAAACCAGGACTTTTCGAGGTCATATCTCCAAGCCAAATGCCTGGCCTGCATGAGATCCTCATTTACTAAGATGCAGAGTAAATGGGAGTAAATGGGAAAGGGGTCAGGCATGTTTGGTGCCATCTAAAGAGTTGTGATAAAGAGCTGATTCCTCCTTGTTTTATAAATGATAAAAAATTGAGAAAATTCTGTTTCATGAATTATATGCTTTGTCCATCCAAAATATATGAATTGATATCTACTTTAACCTTTGACTGTCATGCCTCCTTTTTTTGTTTTTTTATGTCCTTTGCCAGTCTAGTTGCTGGATTAAAACAGAACTTCCTATTTGTCTTGGCTGATTTTAAATATTGACACGGACCAATACTGATTTAAAATGTTTAAAATCCTGCTGAGGTCTCTGTTAAAGAGAACCTGTCACATAGTTTATGCCCCCCTTGCTGAGGGCAGAACAAGCTAGTGTCAGACCTGCTGTTCCCAGTACTGTGTCCCTTATTATGTAAGATGCTATAGTTATCGTGTATTTAATGCTCAAATCTGCAGTTTTCAGCCAGAAGAGTCATGCGAAGAGTCATGAAAAGAGTCAGTTTTTTTTCAAACCCCGCCCATCTGAGGCTAGCCCCACCCACATCAACTGATAAACCTAATCGTTTGAATAGGTAGAAACACGTGAATAACTGTCAGTGGGTGGGGCTCACCTGCTCATGAATAAGATTTGAGGGGTAAATGCTCTAAAACTGCTGCATCTTACAGAATAAGGGGCACAGTGCTGGAAACAGCAGGTCTGACACTAGCTTGTGCTGCCCTCATCAAAGGGGGCATAAACTATGTGACAGGTTCCCTTTAATATTATCCATAGAAATTAATAAATAATCAGCAAATGTTGAATTCCTTACCTCTCTTTTCATTATTATCCATTAATGCAAAGGCTAACAGCTTGATACATAAGTCAAAGAATAGTGGAGATGCTGGCTTAAAATTGCCTTATCCTTTCAAACAATTAAACCTTGAAATATATCTTAGTATTAATACAAGCATTATTATTATGACAGATAGCTTACATCAAATTCTTAACCTTACGCATTATACTTTTTACGGATCTCTACATATATGTGGCATTGCCATGGTTTAATCCAAGACCACCGTGTCCAACTGACCTAATTTAATTAAGTCTGATACAGTATAAAGTAGACTATTATTATATGCATGAATTTTTAATATATTGTAATGTCTATATTTATAAGTAAGAAAAGTATATTTAATACAGAGGCAGCTCTTTATCGTTTTTAGTTATCATTTTTATGCACGCCATTTTAATTTCCACTTATTTTTCACTTATTTTACATTTTAATTTATGCTCGATTTTCCCATTGTACATTTAAAGGGCATCTCTGCCAGATTAAAACACGTTTTCTGTTTTAGGCCAAGATATATTTTTGATTTTGAAGCAGAAGTTTGTGCTCCAGAGCTGTTCCTACTATAGCTAATGAAGACAGGAAGTTGCAACCATAGTCAGCTAATGTGGAAATTATCATATATACTCAAGTATAAGCCGAACCGAATATAAGCCGAGGCACCACAAAAAACTGGGAAATCTTATTGACTCGAGCATAAGCCTAGGGTTTGAAATGCAGCAGCTACTGGTAAATTTCAAAAATGTATGTATATAGATAGGTAATAGGGCACCCAGTTTAGACAGATAGGTAATAGGACCTTCAGTATAGATAGATAGGTAAGAGATCCCCTAGTATAGACATATATGTAATAGGGCCCCCAGTATAGATAGGTAAGTAACAGGGCCCCTAGTATAGATAGCTAGGTAATAGGGCTCTCAATATAGACAAATAGGTAATAGGGCCCCAGTATAGACAGATTTTTTTATAGGGCCCTAAGTATAGATACAGTGAAGGAAATAATTATTTGATCCCTTGCTGACTGTGTAAGTTTGCCAACTGACAAAGACATAAACAGTCTATAATTTTAAAAGTAGGTTAATTTTAACATTGAGAGATAGAATATCAAAAATAAATCCAGAAAATCACATTGCATAATTTATATAAATTTATTTGCGTTTTGCAGTGAGAAATAAGTATTTGATCCCTCTGGCAAACAAGACTTAATACTTGGTGGCAAAACCCATATTGTCAAGCATGGCAGTCGACATTTTTTGTAGTTGATGATGAGGTTTGCGCACATGTCAAGTGGAATTTTGGTCCACTACTCTTTGCAAATCCTCTCTAAATCATCAAGATTTTGAGGCTGTCGCTTATCAACTCAGAGCTTCAGCTCCCTCCATAAGTTTTCTATGAGATTAAGGTCTGGAGACTGGCTAGGCCACTTTGACCTTAAAGGGGTTGTCTCGCTACAATGATTGGGTTTTAATTAAAAGATCTTTAAAAAACAAGCAGCTTTGTAATATATGTTCATTACAAATGTCCTACTGATTTTCAGTTATCCCTGGTAGTAAGAGTGCATCAGCTTCTCAAATCACTATAGCAGCCGACCTGTTGATTTTTATCTCACTGGCTGTCAGTGCTGGTGACTCATCTGCTTCTGAATACAGGTCAGAGCACAGAGCCCCTCCCGCACAGTATGCTTCTGTAGGGAAGGGAGGGGGAGGGTTCTGGCTTCTATGTCTGTGTGGATTAACCCTGTGTTTGCCTGCTCCCTCCTGCTCTCTACACAGATTGAGGAGAGATGAGGCTGATCTGTGGTCAGAACGATGTGATAGCAATGAAGTGTGTTACTATAATCATGATGTGTTTGTGGAGCTTTGACTATACTAATACAACAGATCAGGGGGGCATGTGAACGGTTCATATCCCTCCCTGCTCTGCTGTATTAGTGTAGTCAAAGCTCCACCAACACAGCATGATTATAGTAACACACTTCACTGCTGCCCTATGTCTGTTCTGACAGGGTTTGTTTCTTGTTGCTTGAGCTGTCCGGTGGAGATTTGTATGCTAAGCATTGGGTATAGGAACACTTGCATCCCCCCCTGCTCTGCTATTAGCATACACAGCTTCACAGACCATTCCACACTCATAGATCAGCCCTCACCCTGCTGTCTCCTGACTCTGTTCAGCTGATTCAGCAGTGAACAGCAGATCTAGGCAGGCACACACAGGGTTAACTCTGGCAGCAAACTCCCTTGCCCCTCCCCCCCCACTCCTGTATAGAAGTTACTGCAGTTGTAGGAGAAAAGCTGTCTGTGTGCTGAGGGGAGGAGAGAGGGGGAGGAGAAGAGGCAGACAAGAAGCACGCCCCTGAATTCAAAAATCCTATGCTGCCAGACACATTGAAGTAGGCTGTAAGCCTGTAGTGAGACAACTCCTTTAATGTGCTTCTTTTTGAACCACTCCTTTGTTGCCTTGGCTGTATCTTTTGGATCATTGATTTTTTGGAAGACCCAGCCACAACCTATTTTTAATGTGCTGGTGGAGGGAAGGAGGTTGTTATTAAGGACTTTATGGTACATGGCTCCATCCATTCTCCCATTGATGCAGTGAAGTAGTCCTGTGCCTTTAGCAGAGAAACACCCACAAAACATTATGTTTCCACCTCCATGTTCTTTGGGTCATAGGCAGCATTTCTCTTCCTCCAAACACGGCAAGTTGAGTTAATGCCAAAGAGCTAAATTTTTGTCTCATCTGACCACAGCAACTTCTCCCAATCACTCAGAGAATCATTCAGGTGTTCATTGGCAAACTTCAGATGGGCCTGCACATGTGGTTTCTTGAGCAGGGGAACCATGCGGGCACTACAGAATTTTAAACCATTATGGCGTAATGTGTTACCAGTGGTTTTCTTGATGACTGTGGCCGCAGCTGTTTTGAGATCATTAAAAAGTTCCCCCCGATTAGTTTTGGGCTGATCTCTCACCTTCCTCATCATCAAGGATACCCCGCGAGGTAAGCTTTTGCATGGTGCCCCAGATTGATGTCGATTGTCAGTCATTTTGTATTTCTTCCATTTTTTTTACTATTGCACCAACAGTTGTCTCCTTTTCACCCAGCGGCTTACTCATGGTTTTTTAGCCCATTCCAGCTTTGTGCAGGTTTATGATATTTTCCCTGACATCCTTAGAAAGCTCTTTGGTCTTGCCACAGTTGTAGAGGTTAAGAGTCTGACTGATTTATTGAGTCTAAGGACCGGAGTCTTTTATAAAGGTAACTATTTAAGACAGCTGTCTTTAATGCAAGTAACGAGTTAATTAGGAGTGTCTAACTGGTCTGTAGGAGCCAGAACTCTTAATGGTTGGTGGGGGATCAGATACTTATTTTTCTCAGCAACATGCAAAAAAATGTATATAATTTATACAATGTGATTTTCTGAATTTTATTTTGGATATTCTATCTCTCAATATTAAAATTAACCTACCTTAAAATGATAGACTGTTCATGTCTTTGTCAGTGGGCAAACTTACACAATCATCAAGGGATCAAATAGTTATTTATTTCACTGTATATAGGTAAATGACCCTCACTATAGATAGATTGGTAAAAGGGTCCTCAGTATAGATAGGTAGGTAATAGGGCCCCCAGTAAAATAAAAAAAAAAATAACAGTACTCACCTTTCCCCTTTCCCTGAAGCTCTTGCTGGTCTCCATCTTCTTCTCGGCACAGACAGCATGACGTCATCATGCCATGAAGGCAGCATGATGAGATACTCAGCTGTCTCTCTCTGCTCCACGGAAGCTTTCAACTGTATGTGTGTCCAGAGGACACACATATAGTTGAAATGACCGTTGGTGCTCCAGGCCCACTGACGAGGCCAGTCCGACACTGCACTCGAGTATAATAAGGGGCTTTATCAACATAAAAAATGTGCTAAAAAAATTGGCTCATACTCGAGTATATACGTTATACTCTTACCCAAACATAGACTGTTAGCCATTATATTTAGCTCTATTTTTCAACTTTCCTCTATATGCTTCTGCCCTTTCAGTTTTGTATACGTATAGTCATGTCCATATACCATTTTGTGTACATTATACTTATAGTCATACCTACTGTCACGTCCGTGCCATTTGGCCCTGGTCGCCGGCTACAGCCGCGGCGATTATAACTGCGGCCTTGCCGCCTTTGTGTGAACACTTCCCTGTAGCCTCGTACCTTGATTGATTTCTGGTCGACGCCTTGGCCAGAAATCCTCCAGCACTCATAGGGGTTAATCAGCTCTCTGGATTGACAGGTCCTTCCACCTATCCTAGCTCCTCTATTTCTACCCCTTTCCTATATATAGCCGCTGCTTCCTCTTCTCTATGCCTGCTATATTGCGTGCCTTTATAGTTAGCCTGTCATATTGTTGTTTCTCTGTGCTATTGATCTCTGCTTGTTTCTGGTTTCTCCCTTTGCCTCACGATTCTGTACCGCGCTGCCTGCCCCGTTATTGACTTGGACTGTCCGACTACTGGTTCTGTGTTCTTTGTTTGTTTGTCTTTGTCTGTGCACGCTGCTCAGTGTAGCCTTCAGTCTTCTGGTTGGGGCCGGCCTGTTAAGGAGTCGGGTTCCCCAAAAGGCAGGGACAGAGGCTGGGATCAGTGTCAGGGCCCCACTTGTCCGTGTCTTGTGTGCGTCCCTGACCATCCCTAACATTATAGCAGGCCCTTATTCCAAACAAATTCCCCGGCGGTTCAGGATGAACACCGATCTATCGGTTTCTGACCGCTTGGACGAATTAACTACCCAGTTTCAGGGCATGGCAGGTCTTATGTCCCAGATATCGCTTCGCTTGGACGCCATGTCTACCCCAGCCCCTGATCCAGTCGTCCCATCTGTACCCACACTTGCTCCTAGGCCTCTAGGACAATACTTGCAGCACAAACCTAACATGCGGTTACCTGACTGCTTCGACGGTAACCCTGATAAATTTCGGACCTTCAGGGAATCCTGCCGTCTGTTTTTTCAGTTTTCCCATTTTTCCTCTGAAGCTGAAAAAGTCGCCATGGCGGTGTCACTCCTCCAGGGACCACCGCAGGTGTGGGCACTAGGCATACCCCCCGAGGCCCAGGAATGGCGATCGGTGGACAAATTTTTTCTAGCGCTGGGACAGATTTATGATGACCCCAACCGGGCGGCTTTAGCTGAAACCCATCTCCTGTCCATCCAGCAGGGTCGCCGCTCGGCTGAGGATTACTGCTCCGAGTTCTGCCAATGGAGTTCAGTAATTGGGTGGCCTGACCAACCCCTCAAAACCCTCTTTAGACAAGGGCTGTCTGAGGCAGTGAAGGATGCTATGGTCAGCCATCCTATTCCAGAGACTTTAGGGGACTTAATGACTTTGGCTATCTCTATTGACCGGAGGGTGAGAGAGAGACGCAGGGAAAGGATTGGGGGGTCCACTGGGCAGTTCAGGGCTGACTCTCCTGTCCAACCTTTCTCTGCTGGTTTTCCTACTTCTCCTCCACTACCTTCGCCATCTCCCGCTTGGGGTGCAAGAGAGGAACCTATGGTATTGGGCTCCACGTCGGCAGCTATCAGAAGGAAACATCGGGTGGAAAACGCGTTGTGCTTCTACTGTGGAGAGTCCGGTCATGTCCTGAGGAGCTGCCCCACCAGGCCCAAGTCTCCGTGGGAAAGCAACAAATGCCTGAAGAACGTCAGGAAGGATAACTCAGGCGTACAGGTACCCCCTAACTTGGATAACAAGCTTTCCTTGCCTGTAACTCTAATCTTCGGGGTTAAGAGTTTTGCTTGCCATGCCTTGATCGATTCGGGGGCTGCCGTTAATTTTATTAGCATGGCGGTGGCTAAAGCCTTAGGTTTAGAGCTAATTCCACTATGCTCTCCCTTTTTGGTTTCAGGCGCAGATTCTACCCCCCTAATGGAGGGAAAGATAAGATACCGAACTACCGAAATAACCCTGAATGTTGGATGTTTGCATTTTGAACTACTGTCTTTCTTTGTCATGGAGGGACTTACCATGGACATTATTCTAGGGTTACCCTGGTTACGCCTCCATAACCCGGTGTTTGACTGGAGGACTGCTGAGTTGATAAAATGGGGGAACTCATGTGGTGATCATTTGAAAACTGTACAGTCTTTGGTATGCTCCATAAACGATAACCATCCCATTCCCGATTTTGTCTCTGATTTCAAAGACGTCTTTGATGAGACCATTGCGGACACCCTGCCGCCGCATCGGCCTTATGACTGTGCTATAGATCTCGTTCCGGGTGCGAAGTTGCCTGGGGTCATATCTTTAACTTATCCACCCCAGAACGAGAATCTATGCGTCAATATATTAAGGAGAGCCTGGAAAAGGGTCATATAAGACCGTCTATCTCGTCGGTAGGAGCTGGGTTTTTCTTTGTCGAGAAAAAAGATGGAGGCCTGCGTCCTTGTATTGACTATAGGGAGCTCAATAAGATAACAATTAAAGACCAGCATCCACTTCCCCTGATCCCGGATCTTTTTAATCAGGTTGTGGGCGCCAAATGGTTTTCCAAAGTCGACCTTCGGGGGCGTACAACCTGATTCGAATCAGAGAAGGGGACGAATGGAAGACGGCCTTTAATACCCCTGAGGGGCATTTCGAATACTTAGTCATGCCTTTCGGTCTTTGTAATGCACCTGCCGTCTTCCAACGATTTGTTAATGACATTTTCAGGGACCTTCTAGGTCGTTTTGTAATTGTGTATCTAGATGACATCCTCATATTTTCCCCGAATTACGATACCCATCGAGATCATGTCAGGGAGGTCCTCTCCAGGTTATGTCAGAATCAACTATGCGCCAAATTGTCTAAATGTTTGTTCGGAGTCCAGGAGATAGGGTTCCTGGGGTACATATTGAGTCCCAGTTCTATAAGTATGGATTCACAAAAGGTTTCTGCCATCACTGAGTGGGTACGGCCTACTACCTTAAAAGAGATCCAACGTTTTTTAGGTTTTGCTAACTATTATCACAAATTTATTAAGAATTTTTCCCTGATTGTTAAATCCCTCACTGACCCTACTAATAAAGGGAGTGACCCCACCTCCTGGGCACCAGAAGCCGAGCAAGCATTTGTTACACTGAAAAAATGTTTTTCGTCTGCACCTGTCTTGGTCCACCCTGACCCAGAACAACCCTTTGTTGTGGAGGTAGATGCGTCAGAAACGGGTGTAGGGGCCGTCCTGTCTCAGGGGACTGAACCTTATACCAATCTCAGACCCATCGCCTTCTTCTCCCGAAAATTCTCTACCGCTGAGATTAACTATGATATTGGTAACAGGGAATTGCTCGCCATTAAATGGGCTTTCGAAGAGTGGAGACACCTTCTGGAGGGGGCTAGACATAGAGTAACTGTTCTTACAGATCATAAAAATCTGTTATATCTTGACAATGCTAAGCGATTGAACCCTCGTCAAGCGCGATGGGCCTTGTTCTTTACTAGGTTCAACTTTGTAGTAACCTACCGTCCAGGGGCTAAGAATGTTAAGGCCGACACCTTGTCTCGAAGGTTTGGTATGAGTGACTGCGCAGAGGAGGACCCGGGGCAGATCCTTGCTCCGGGAGTAGTCGTGGCTACCCTTACTCCAGAGTTAGTCTCTGCTATTGCGAACTCTCAAGGCTCGGTCCCACCCGGACTACCCCCCGGTAAACTTTTGTTCCATGTCACCTTCGTTTGAAAATTCTGGAGGAGGTTCACTCCTCAGTTTTGTCTGGGCATCCTGGCATCGCGGGCACCGGATACCTTCTGTCCCGTACCTATTGGTGGCCTTCATGGCAGCGTGATGTGAAAGAATTTGTTACTGCTTGTGAGACCTGTGCCAGGGCAAAGGTACCCCGACGCCTCCCCGAGGGATTATTGCACCCCCTCCCGTTGCCCAATAGGCCCTGGTCTCACATCTCAATGGATTTCATCACCGATCTTCCCCCCTCCAAGGGTAGATCGGTGATTTGGGTGGTGGTAGACCGATTCTCTAAAATGTGTCATCTCATTGCTTTGAGGAAATTGCCTTCAGCCAAACTCCTCGCTGATTTATTTGTCCGTCACATACTTAGACTCCATGGTATTCCCTCCAACATTGTATCTGACAGAGGGGTACAGTTTGTGTCGAGGTTCTGGAGAGCATTCTGTGGTAAATTGGGCATCTCTCTGTCCTTCTCATCCGCCTTTCATCCCGAGACTAACGGGCAAACTGAGAGACTTAACCAGTCGCTAGAACAATACCTCAGATGCTACGTTTCGGAATGCCAGGAGAGGTGGAATGAATTTTTGCCCATGGCAGAGTTCGCCCTTAACAATCATGAGAATTCCTCGACCAAACTCTCCCCCTTTTACTGTAATTACGGGTTTCACCCCAGATATTCCGCCGCTACAGGTTGCGAATCTAAACTCCCTAGTGTCAAATCCGCCGTTAAGCGACTGTGCACAGTCTGGGCTAGGAGTCATGAGACTCTAGAAAAAGCCCAAGCTCAGCAAATCAATTACGCTAATAAAAAACGCCGACCTGGACCTGAATATGTAGTTGGCGACAAGGTGTGGCTCTCGACTAAAAATCTCCGTCTTCGGGTGCCATCTACTAAGTTCGCCCCCCGGTTTATCGGTCCATTCATTATCACTGAAATTATTAACCCGGTATCTTTCAGACTCCGCCTTCCAAGTTCACTCCGTATCCATCCGGTATTCCACAAATCTCTCCTAAAAAAGTACATCCCTGCTGTGGTCGGTCGCCCTCCTCCTCATCCGGTGGTCATACAAGGGGAATTAGAATATGAAATAGAGCGTATTATCGACTCTCGCAGGGTTCAGAATGCCCTCCAATACCTGGTGCACTGGAAGGGGTACGGTCCGGAAGAACGGGTATGGGTGGCGTCTAGGGACTTGCATGCCCCCGAACTGGTGACAAAATTTCACCGAGCCAACCCATTCAAGCCAGGGGGATCTAAGGAGGGTCCGGTGGCCCCTCATAGAAGGGGGGGGTACTGTCACGTCCGTGCCATTTGGCCCTGGTCGCCGGCTACAGCTGCGGCGATTATAACTGCGGCCTTGCCGCCTTTGTGTGAACACTTCCCTGTAGCCTCGTGCCTTGATTGATTTCTGGTCGACGCCTTGGCCAGAAATCCTCCAGCACTCATAGGGGTTAATCAGCTCTCTGGATTGACAGGTCCTTCCACCTATCCTAGCTCCTCTATTTCTACCCCTTTCCTATATATAGCCGCTGCTTCCTCTTCTCTATGCCTGCTATATTGCGTGCCTTTATAGTTAGCCTGTCATATTGTTGTTTCTCTGTGCTATGATCTCTGCTTGTTTCTGGTCTCTTCCTTTGCCTCACGATTCTGTACCGCGCTGCCTGCCCCGTTATTGACTTGGACTGTCCGACTACTGGTTCTGTGTTCTTTGTTTGTTTGTCTTTGTCTGTGCACGCTGCTCAGTGTAGCCTTCAGTCTTCTGGTTGGGGCCGGCCTGTTAAGGAGTCGGGTTCCCCAAAAGGCAGGGACAGAGGCTGGGATCAGTGTCAGGGCCCCACTTGTCCGTGTCTTGTGTGCGTCCCTGACCATCCCTAACACCTACACACCATTTTGTCACAAAAGATCAGTATACAAAGGGAACATACTCCTAAGAGAAGAAGAAGCTATCTATATAATGACCCATATGCTTTTTATGAGAGGGCAAATCAAACACTACAATTAGAGAACCTTTTGCCATTCCTGAAATGTCTGTTTGAGAAAATACTTATTTTCTCTGTGAGATAATAATCCTGGAGTATCTTTCCTTGTTGTGTGGTCCCCCCTGTTCATATGTTTTTTTTCTCTGGGGTAATTTTGATTATTTTGTTTGATATCACACATTAAGGTCGATGTGGTGCTTTTAAGCTTACTAGTACTATTCTCAGTGGGAAGTTATTATATATCTTTTCTTGATTTATACACTAGCACTTTATGATTTGTGTAATGTTGGTTTAAGATTTTTTTTTATCCATTTTATGATTATGTACTGGTACTTTATTACTGGATATCCTATGTATAAACTGGAAATTTCTTGGTGCATTCATGTTATAATCATAATCACCTATATTACACTGTGGACTGCATGAGAAAGGCCTGTACTCTTTCCATGTTGTTGTGCCTTAGAAACCTCCATCTACATCTATTTTTTTTTTTGTGTATTTGTGTTTGCAAGTTCTAATAAAATTTAATCATGCTGTCATATACACTGTGTGTGCTCTGTCAGTATATACATAATGGGGTTTAATTCATACATGCCAACTCTCCCGATTTGGGCGGGGGGTTTCCGCTAATGGGGGTCACCTCCCGCCCCACCGAAAGAGTTGGCAAACCTCCCGCTGCCAGCAGAAAGCAGGGGTTCTTTAAATGACTACGGCGCAGGACTAGCATCAGGCCGCTACTGTGCGGCTGCACAGAGTCAGTCAGCAGCTGCACGCTCCGTGCAGCTGCTCGAACAGGGAGGAGGCAGGAGGGATGGTTCCCCCTCCTGCCTTCTCCCCTGTATGTACAGTGTTCGGCGAGCGCTGTACATACAGGTCAGTGTTACAGGGGGTGTGACGCACGGCTGTACTCATACCCCTGCGACGCCGAGTCTCCTCGGTCAGCAGCCTCCTCCGGCCAGGAGATCCCGGGACCTGGACGCAGGGAACCTAGTAAGTTAAGTGGTTTTTATTATTTTACTTTTATTATCTATAGGGGGCACTACCGGGCTGTAAGGGGCACTACCTGGCTATAGGGGCACTACCTGGCTACAAGGGGGCTACTACCTGGCTATAAGGGGCTTTTATCTGGCTATAAGGAGCGCTACCTGGCTGTAAGGGGCACTACCTGGCTACAAGGGGGCACTACCTGGCTATAGGGGCATCTACCTGGCTACAAGCGGGCACTACCTGGCTATAGGGGCACTACCTGGCTACAAGGGGGCACTACCTGGCTATAATGGTCTATTACCTGGCTATAAGGGGCAATATCAAGCTACAAGGGGGCACTACCTGGCTACAAAGGGGCTACTACCTGGCTATAAGAGGCATCTACCTGGCTATAAGGGGCATCTATCTGGCTTTAAGGGGGCACTACCTGGCTATAGGGGGTACTACCTGGATAAAGGGGGCTACTACCTGGATATAGGAGGCACCTACCTGGATATAGGGGGCACTACCGGGCTAGTGGGGGCAACAACCTGGCTTTTTTCCAGAGCCGTTATGCAGTTAGGTGGAGTGGGTGTGGCTTTTTCAAAGGGGTGTGGCTCACAAACAAGATGGGCGTGGTCATGCAAAAAATAATTGGTACGGCGCGCTACATGTGCTGCCACTTCTAGTCTTCCACTTTCCAACTTTCAATAGTTGGCAAATATGGTTTAATTATATGCTAGTGAAATGAGTAGTGATCATACTTGTTTGTTCACTTACTACTAATACTACTACTACTAATAAAAAATTACAGAACAGGCAAGATGTAATATAAGTATTAAGATGCAGTCATGAAGGCCCTCCTTAGGCCTGTGTTTGCTATGACAACTGGTTGGCACCCTGCGTTCTTGTCGAGGGGGAATTGCGCAAAAGAACAGTGCAAAGTACCATTCTTTTATCCCTTAGATAGTAACATAGTAACATACTAGGTATGTTTGGAAAAAGACACAGGTTTATCATCGAGTCCAACCTTCAAGGGGGTGCTAACATGAGCAGTAAAATGTACTCGGCGGATTCTGAAAACCTATCGTCCGCATTGAGTATTTTTTACCAAAGCACATGCTTATTGCTTGTGAATTTAGTGTTGTTTTTCTGATTTGGTACTCGCAATGTACAGCCAGAAAAGAGTCCCATTTATGCCTACATGGTTTTAGACAGGGCTCTGTTTTTAAAACCATATGCAATACTCATACAACTGTTTTTGGCGTGTATTGTATGAGGTTTTTAGATTTCCTATTGACATCCTATTTCCATGTGGAATACGACCAAACAATGAGCTTGTTCAAAGTTTTTTTTTTTACTGCGCCTCAGTTTTGAAAACTGCTTATCAAAAATACTTTTATTTTCTATTGAGGTCAAAGAGAATAATTATCTTTGAGTTTTAAGCAAGGATTGCAAGTTGGAATCCGTGTGATATCCTTCTAGAAATCCTTGTTGTGTGG
The DNA here is from genome assembly GCA_025379985.1 of Phyllomedusa bahiana. NCBI lineage: Eukaryota > Metazoa > Chordata > Amphibia > Anura > Hylidae > Phyllomedusa > Phyllomedusa bahiana. Next base: position 38,422 of record JAODAL010032400.1, read on the forward strand.
ACACAGCATAATCTCTTAGTGTTGATTCAGAGGAAGGCAAAAACCCCTATGAGGCAGATGCCAATTAGAGAAATAAAATACCTACCCAACTCCAGGCATGGTAATCAGAATAAATCTGTGGATCGTCATCCTGTCTATAGAATCTAGTCCCCATAACCTGTAGTGTTATATTTTTTATGAAGGGTATCTAAACCTTTCTTTAACTTTTTCAATTAATCCACCATTCCAACCTTGCATCAGTGAGTTCCTTAGAGGGGTTCTTTCACTACAATGATTAGCTTTCAACATGTAGGGAAACATGAATAAAGACTATTATCAAATACATTGCTTTTTTATTTTGCCTTGTTCAGGAGATGAGAGATGTTTTCTCTTTTTCTGAGTGTACACTTTTGGTAACCAACCATCTCTCCCTCCTCTGATGAACTGAAAGCTGCTCTCTGTCCATGGTGATGTCACTCCCTGCTGTGTGTAATCTCTAGGAATGGAGCTTTGTTTGTTTAAGATAAGGACGTTTTTACTCCTTAGAGCTCTGTAGCATTGTGTACTACAGAAATTACTTCTCCTACAGTCATTTCAATGTAACAAGCTCAACTAGGAGTAGCATAGCTGATATGCCAAATACTACTATAGACCCACCCACTTCCTAACCAGGTAGTGTGAGCCTGAAGCTGAGTGTAACTCTGTAAAACTGCATGGTGAGAAAACTCCTTCAATCTCACTGCAGACAGGTTTGCTTTGGGATCTAAGAGGTTTAAATGCCAGAATCAAAGCTAACTCTGATCCTGGCTGCTAACGGAAGGTCCCGGCTGTAATTAACAGCCGTTACCTGGTGGCGTTGGAGTGGAGCGAATGAGTCCGCTCAATACCCCCTTACCAACATCATGATTTATCTGTACTTCATATGTTGGTAAGGGGTTAAGAGTGTATCCAACCTTGCAGGTTTATTGACTGTATAATCACGGAGAACATGTGCTAAATAATTAAAACTGAGCCCTAATAATGTGGATCTATAGTTTGCATTTTATTTACAAATCAGAACTGAATTTTAAGCAAGCTATCTGATGAAAACATTATTAATCCTGTAGTTCTATATTTAGAGAAGAAATGAATTAGGGGCTGCAGCGCTGCATCGTGTACCTATGAATGAAGGAGGCGGTGGGCTCACTCAAGTTTCAACCTCAGTTTTTCAATTTGTAAAGGATTGAACTTTACACACTGTAATTTAATACTAGTGAAACCAACCTTCAAATTAAGCATTATCGACTCCTTTGTTAAAGCAAATATACCATTAAATGTCTTTGTCTACCCGAGGCCAGTGTTCACTGCTATAAATCAAGCTTCTTGGGAAATTGTGCAAGTTAGTATCCTAAAACCACATTTTTAAGAGAAATCTATTTTCATTCAGGGCTCTTTATTAGGATGTAATGAAAATGGCTCTGTGAGATTGAAGGCAGTGGAAGTTTACTGTGTTACACAACTCACACATTTATTACGGACAGCTTGGGTTTGTGTTTATAAAAGGGTAACGCTCATTTTCTATTTATGCATCTGGGATGTTATAACATTTTAGGCCATTTTTTTGTTAAGACACAAGAAGTTTATCATCATGGTATGTTTATTTTATTCTAAATGTACAGTCTAGTTTGAAAGGGTATTACAGTTTAATCAAATATAGATATTTTTAATGGAGTCTCTGTATCAATTTCTGAAAAACTTGACTTGCTTTCATTCAGTACAAACTTTCATTGCTTTGTTCCAGTGAATAAAAACCTTTAATAGTGTTGCACTTCAGATTTGGGTTGATGTCAAATTCAACCTGACTCTAAGCATGGTCAAGACGAATCTAATTTTGTCGAAAATACTCAAAAAATCAACCCTAGCACTATATTTGGTTTATGATTGGGGCGTTATGGGCTTTAAGAATTAAGATACTTTCAGCACTGTTCCAGGGCCCTTTTCATTCCTGATCTTGCGTCACTCACACCACAGCATCACTTCTGGTGAGACATTCAAGTCACCTATTGTTTTACCTAGGTTACTGCTATGTTTTGAGAATAGGAAGTAACATCAGATGTGATGCATAATGACGTCATGTCCAAAATCACTTCTACTTTTCATGACATAGGGCATACCTAGGGAAACAGGAAGTGACATTGGACAGTCACACAAGTTAAAGGGGTTGTTTCCGTACAAAGAATAGCTTTCAAAAATTTTAGGGAAACACAAAAATAAAGACATTTTCCAAATATATTGCTTTGTTCCTCTGTTTTCCCTAAGGAGATACAAGTGAATTTATGACCTCCCTGGCTATTTCAGTTCCCTCAGTAACCGACCTGTAAACAATTGGTTCAGGGCTAGTGTTATAGGGATGGTCCCTAAAAGTGGAGGTTATCATTATTTACATGGGCCATAGTAGGCACTGTTACTGAGCTGGAACCTAAAAGGGGCATTATTAGTTGAGCCACATAGGATGCACTGTTACTTAGGACCTACTGAGGGGAACAAATAGTAGTAGTTGTCCAATTTTTCACTAGTATCATAGATACTATTATTATTATCGTCTGTGGCACTATGGATTGAAATCTTGTGTAGAGGTGGGAAATAAACTGGAAAAGAGAGGAGTCTAAGATGTCTGTTTAGCAAATTCTGCAGAAACAAGTTATGGCTGGAACATGTTATTATGGAGATCTGGACTGGATTAAAAAAAAAAAAACAGAAAGTGAACACCTGCAATTAGAACTGATGTATTCACTGTACACTGTAGGGGAATGGCAATCTACACTAGTATTCTGGTGTTTGACCACTACTGATGCTTGTATAGTTGTAGTGTAAAATTGTCCCTAAATGTAAAAGAGAGTGATTTTTTAGTTCCACTTTTATTTTCTTTCTTGTGCAGATGGTGTAGTTCATTTCATGTTGAGGTGCATGACCGAAAATAACAAAATACGCACATTCCAGGCTAATAATTTTATATGCTATGTTGCTTGTGGTGGGGATTTTGTATGTGGACTGGTGGGATTATTGTGCCAGGCAAGGGCTGCTTATTTGTCCAAGCCTGGCCCAGAAATAAGGTGAAATAAGGTGGGCATTAAAAGCATGTCAAGAGATGTCTTTGGATAACCTTTGACTCCTATGACACACATCCCCGCCTTAACCTCTGCCTGCTGCCTCCACTTGAAAAATAGCTTTCAAATCATATAGGGAGTTATTTATGTATTTTTAATATATATAAATAAATTATCAGTTTTTAACTAAGTATATATTTTTTTGTGAGACGCTGTTGAGGATTTTGCAAGCAAGTGATGATATTGTAATTAATTTGTCATGATAAAATGAAGTGCTTAAATGGGTTGTCCCTTGTAACTTTTTACAGTTTCCTCAGGCCAACACTTTCTGTGCAGACTGTTGATGGATCTACATCAGTGACTGACATTTCAGCTTTGCTAGATCCTATTTCTAACTGAGCATGCTACACAGACATTACTGAAGGGGGGATTGTTAAAAGCAAAGACTCTGTTCACCAAAGATGTATAGCTCTAAATGTGAGCTAGTAGAGCTGCATTTGTTATAAGGAAGCCAGGGCCATTCTTTCGGGCAGGACAGGTACCTACCATGGGGCGCTGATCCCCTCAAGTGGAGGGGAGGCGTACCATGAAAAATGGGTCGACGGTCAGCATCTAACTCTGCACATAAGACAGGATGGAGCAAAGATTCTGATAAATCAGAGAAAAAGAAAGCTCTGTCTTGGTGATGTCACCAACCAAGCCACTGTCAGGGAGTGATGTCACCAACCAAGCCACTGATAGAGGAGATAGAAGTGGTCAGCGACTAGAGAAGTATAACAAACTCAGGTAGTGAATCCTCTGGGTCACCACGAGAGATGACTTGGAACCATGTCAGGGAGCGGAGTGTAAGGAACCACCCGGTCCCAACCAGAGCCCGCAGCGGATTGGACTTTGCTGCGGGGACCCCCAGGTCACTACCCCTGATGTGGTCACTCACAGTGGCAGATACTACATGAAGGAGCAGACGGAGGCACAGTCAGGTCACTGGCAGAAGGATCATGGCAGGTGGCAGGCAAAACGCAATCAGGAAGCCCGCAGACAGGTCAGAGCAGGCGGCAGGCAAACCATAGTCAGAGTCCAAAGCACAGGGTCAGAATCCAGGAATAGCAACAAAGAACTAGTAAACTAACAAGGGTAATCACACCAACAAACTGGGAGGGAGTGTGGGAGAAAGTGACCTAATAAAAGGTCCAGCGACCGGTGACAGGACATCAGCTGTGCGGTGACCTTTAAATTTCAAAGAGCCATTGAGTGTGTGGCCTAGGGAATGGGTACATGTGCGCCGGCCAGAAGCAGAGGATGCTAGTAGAACAGGGAGAGGGGGGTACTGCCCAGATTGGGAAGCGCAGAAATAAGCGTGTCCATGGTCAGAAGCGGGGACAGTAACACACATCGTGACAACAAGCTTGTCTAAACAAGCAGCAGATAAGAATTGCTCTTATGCAAAATTAAAGCAAGATCAGAACTGTAATGTATTTGGTAATAGTCCTTATTTACTTTTACCTAGATGTTTAATGCTAATCAATAAGACACCAATACTCCTTCAACTACATTTTTGGAAAGGTGAAGATAGTCACATCTGTATAGATAACGAAGGCAACACTACCAGATAAGGCATGTGTCCACTATCTCTGCAGTAAGCTGTCACCGGATAGTACTTTATAATAGAAATCCATAGAGAACCTGATCCTAAATATTTTTTATGAAAGTGAATTTATGCATAATAATTTGATATTAAATTATAGCTTTCAGTGAATATGTAATACCGGTACAAAAACAATTAATATTGCCTCATTATAAATATGCCACTACCTAGTATCTACATATTTCCATAGCAATATCAATATTACCATTACGTAGACATCTTTGGATCTTTTCTTCTCCATCACCCTATGCACCTATTTCCCACCCTCTATACAAATCTTTCACATTAATATCACCATTTTGCTGCATCCTCATTGCTGTGTCTGCTGCTATCTCACATTCCTGTACATGCTATGTAGTAAAGTGTACTTTAGAAACAATTAATCATAAGATAATGATAATAATCCTAACTATGATTACCACAGAGGCAGTAATAGTTCCCTACATGGTAATATTTTTTGGACCCCCCACAGTAATAGTGTCCCCACAGTGACATTACCATAGTAATACAGATCCCACTGAGTAATAGTTACCTTCTATATGCCCTACACAGTACTTCTTTGGTGCCCACATAAATAATATCCCGCTAAGTAGTATCCCCTTTACATAAAAAGTACCAATTCAATGCCGCCATATAGTAATAGCGCCCCCCCATGCTAAGTAAGCCACTAAACATGAAAGATGGCTTTTTAGAGTCCTCAGATAGTTATTGTGCCACTGAGGCAATCCTCAACACAATACGTGCCCCAGTAATATTTACCCCTGAGTGTGCCACAACACAGTAAAAGTGCCTCCAAAGAATAACAGAATTATAAGTTACATTACCTTCATTACAGGTTAATCAGGTGCCACCTAGAAAGACAGGTGCTAATAAAAAGTCTTGCTACAGATAAAATTTCGATAAAAGTCGACCGAACTTCATCAGATATATCATAAACATTTAGACATTTGGGCCTATGTAAAGAAGTCCCAACAATCATAATATGTCTGGGAATGTTCAAAGATAGAAGGTTGGTCTCTGTAACAATACTCAGCTATTCATTATGTATGCTGAATCTCTTGTGAAGAAACATGACTGGGAATTAAGGAGTTTCATCTAAAGGTATCGGGCACACTAATATCATTGAGAGTGAAGATGCCAATGTAAAGGATATGAAAGAAGAGGCATGACCAAAACAAGCTGTAAAAAGAAAGTATACAAAGTCTCAGATTGGGTAAAAGCAATGTAAGCATAATGTAGATTTGGGTTAAGCTGTTGAGAGAGATCTTTGGATCAGTGGATCTTTGGATGGTTGAGCTACCAAATGTGTTGGAGACAGAGAGAAACAAAAAGCAGAAAAGCAGAGATCGAGGATGTCGATAAAGAGCTACAAGATCAGAGAAGGAGTTTGAAATGAGACAAGAGAGAGAAAATAAGAGTGGAAGCGATGAGATATTCAAAAGAGAAAAAGTCTATACTAGAAATATAAGTTGAGAATAGGTTAAAGAGAGAAAGAATGATTGTGAGACTAGAGTATTCACATACCAGTGGCACCATGCAGGTTTACATTTAGGGAACAAATATCACCTTTACCCCTTACATAAATAAAAGCTATATAATGTGGAGGTTATGATCTATATATTATACTGTAGTACCATGAGCTACACTGTTTGTGCACTTTACTGTCCATGCTATAGTGGGTTGGTAAGCCATTATACTTAGCTGCACTTTTAGAGTACCTGAGTGAAAAGAATGGTTGATTACTGGCTACCAGTATGCAAGAAGAGTACGACACTAACATAGGTATCAGCATTGTGGCCCTGAACCACTGCATCACTGACAGGAATGGGCAGAAGGTAGTCTTTCTAAGGTTAATATTTGGCACTGCATGAAAGCGAGTGGTAAACCTCATGAATTGCCAAGGGAACTTGCTATTGGACTGCTGGAGAGCAAATGGTCTGAGGTTGTCCACTGAAAAGAGTAGTGATGGGTTGAAGAAATGGTAAAGATGTGTCTAAATGGTATTTGGGTCAGAGTGAACCAGAGCAGTACCACACAGCAAAGCCAGAGGATTGTCAAGTAGAAGCAGTCAGTGAGTAGGCTTGGAAGACTGATTTTTTGGCTATTTACTGTACATTGACCTGTGCACACTCACAGCTGATGGTGGTTAGGAGTAATTATTGTAAAAGGAGTACTTTCCAACCTTTTTCTCCTGATTCCAGTAGATTTAAGCCTCATCTCTGGAAACACATCTGATCTGTCCAAGAATGCCCCTGAACAGCTCCTGTACACCCATTTTTCTGGGTGGCCTTTGCATAAACCTGCACCTTTTCATCCTCGTTTGGAAGAGTCTCCTGGAGGAAAAGGGAGGGTTGGAAAGTTTAGTGACTGGTAGTGGCCTAGAGGAAGAACAGTGCAAAGCCATAGGAATGTAGCATTAGGCTATGGCAGGTAATAGCTTTTCAGATACTCACAGTGGCAGAACAGTGGAAGGACAGAAAATCCAGCTATAGCAGGTCATAGTGACTGCTAAGGGGTCCAGAGGTTGAGGGAAACCATTCAGGTACAAGAACATTGTTTTTATTTTTTTGTAGGGAACACATAGTTGGTGTCTTTCTGCTCTCCAGCCCTACTATTTGGGCTCCCTGATATATGGCAGTATTATTTAAACCTTTATTAATTGCTAACTACACTGCTGTTTTAGTTTACTGTCATTTTGCTATGGGGCCCTATGAATTCTGGTTCCACCACTACTTGAGAGAACGTTAGGGGCAGAAGGAGCCCTGACTGTTACTTGGGGCCGGTATAGTTTTACTTGGGTGAAATAAATAGGTCCTTTGTTATTTTGAGCTTGAGCCTTTGGCCTAAGAGAAATTTTATGGGCCCCATGGATTCTGGTATCATAAGCTGCAGCAGTGGGCTCCTTGCGGCTTTGCCCCTATGCTAATGTCACTAATATTTCTGTGATAGAAGCTACAAATATGGGAATAAATGAATGAGGCTAAATACAGAGAGCTCCCAGTTCCACCATAGTAATATAGTATCACAAGACTATACTACTATGTTAATTTAGTAGTATAGTATTGTATTCAACTATATTCCTGTTCCAAGGGCACAGAAAAAGTTAAAAATGGCAGGGCACAGCATGCCTCTTTAAGAGCACGCTGCAAGCAGAAAAAAGTGTCAAGGCGTCGCAATGGCGCACACTAGAATAATTACACCCTGGTTTTACATTTATATATAGCTGATTAGAAACATAACCTGTCACTAAGTCAGGCTGCCCATGGTTAGGGTCTTGGTGACAGGCTCTCATTGAATAATATGGCAGCTATAGTATCCACAAATGTTCACTCGGTGTTGTGATATGAGACAGGATAAATCTATGAAGTAAAGTAAACTCCTCATCATGTTTCTGGCACTATTCGATTATGACACTACCCTACTGACATGGTGAATTCTCCTGCTCAAAATATCCATCACTGCAAGCTTGAAATCTTAACAACAATGATGATTCAGTGGATTCATGTAACCAATGTCTGACTTTCCATCAAGGTGATATAGAAGGATTGATATTTAGATCCTGCAAATGTTTTTGATCACAATGTTCCAGTCTGAATTTTTCACCGCAATTAGATTTTCCAATCTCACAAAGTGATAGAATATTACTGATCATGTAAAGCATAACACGTATTGCTGCTTCACTCCGTTGCAGGTCTCCTCCACATGTAATTAATGTCGGGTGTGGTTCCAAAGCGTGATGAGTACAAGAGCACGGAGATGGCCCATGGATTCAAATGGGCAATGTATTATATCTCAAAAAATAGAAGTTCTCCAGCATCTTCACATAAAAGGTATATTCTTTTTCCC
>JAODAL010032401.1:0-2500 GCA_025379985.1 Phyllomedusa bahiana
AAAACACCATGACACCACCACCACCACCTGAACCGTTATACAAGGCAGATGGATCCATGCTTTCATGTGTTGATGCCAAATTCTGACCCTACCATCCGAATGTCGCAGCAGAAATCGAGACTCATCAGACCAGACAACGTTTTTCCAATCTTCTACTGTTCAATTTCGATGAGCTTGGGCAAATTGGAGCCTCAGTTTCCTGTTCTTAGCTGAAAGGAGTGGCACCCGGTGTGGTCTTCTGCTGCTGTAGCCCATCTGCCTCAAAGTTCGCCGTACTGTGCGTTCAGAGATGCTCTTCTACCTACCTTGGTTGTAACGGGTGGCTCTTTGAGTCACTGTTGCCTTTCTATCAGCTCGAACCAGTCTGCCGAATCTCCTTTGACCTCTGGCATCAACAAGGCATTTCCACCCATAGGACTGCCGCTCACTGGATGTTTTTTCTTTTTCGGACCATTCTCTGTAAACCCTAGAGATGGTTGTGCGTGAAAATCCCAGAAGATCAGCAGTTTCTGAAATACTCAGACCAGCCCTTCTGGCACCAACAACCATGCCACGTTCAAAGGCACTCAAATCACCTTTCTTTCCCCATACTGATGCTCGTTTGAACTGCAGGAGATTGTCTTGACCATGTCTACATGCCTAAATGCACTGAGTTGCCGCCATTGATTGCTGATTAGAAATTAAGTGTTAACGAGCAGTTGGACAGGTGTACCTAATAAAGTGGCCGGTGAGTGTATATTGCAGTGACTTGTTTTTGCAAGATCTTTAACATAAAAATCAATCCTTGTAGCGAGACAACCCCTTTAAGGACAAAATAATAAATACTTTATACTTTTAAAACTAGGGAATGGTCTATACTGTGCAAAAATAAACTTTCCCCTCATCTCCATTTTGTGACTATTGATTTTGTAGTTAACCATTGGTTGCTGCTGTATGCCAAACAACACATTTTCTTACCACATTTGTTTGGAATTGTTAGCCTTTATCAATTATAACTTATTTCTTCTTCTGTTAATTCTTATCATGAATCATGAAGTCTGAAGCCAGGGCTGTTTCTTCTGGTTTTCTTCATAAAAAGAATTTGCCTGGGCTGTTCCATAGTAACAATCCATGCATGCAAGGTGACAACAGCAGCTCTCCATCCTACTTTGTGATCCACTGTGCTGACAGATCCTCTTCCTGAATAATGTAAATGATTTATGACTATTGCAGTCATTTATCTCCCACCTTGCAATGAAGCTCTTCTCCCTCAGAGAGGTGTCTAGGTATCAAATAATGATAATCTCCTGTTGATTCTCACTGTGGGAGACCAATGTTGTTTCTACAAGCAATAAAAGTAGACCTATTAAGCTGAAATAAATAAGGTACATGTGTTTTTCTTTTGTGAAAAAGAGCAGCATTAGGATGATGGTTATGTCTGAGGTAGATGGGGTAAATGTAATCACACTGCTAGAGTTTCCCTTTAAGCCCAACAAACAAATATTTGCTTGAGGTTCTGCTCACACTGACATGTATGTTCCATTCCCACAGCTGTTCAGTAATCATGATAGGCAAACCGTGGTATTGCACTAATGTGATGAAAAATATTCAAATGAACCCAGATACCTGACCTACTCATTATAAGGCAATGACATCTGTAAGCATCTGTTACAAATCAGACAGTTTGTATCCTTCATGTATTCTTCAACAATGTAAACCATGAAAAAACCCAGCCTACGTGTTACTTGACTAGGTATGAAAACTGAATTTACTTGGATAACCCTAGACAATCCTAAATATTGTTTATAAAATAGATTATCCAACCTCCACTGATCTAATATTGATTCCCTGTACCACATAGCCAAATTTAACCCATAAAACAAACTAACATACTAAACTATACTAAGCAACAATATTAAAAACTGATAATCAATTTTCCAAAAATTTTTTTTTAAAAAAAAGGACAAACCCCCAAAAAAAAAAATTTGTGGGGAAAAATTTTTAGAAGCTTTTTAAAAAAGTTTGAGTTTTAAAGCAACCAACCAAATTTTGTGTTAAACCTTTTAAAAACAATCTAAACATTTTCCAAAATAAAAAATTTGGAAAAAAATCAAAAACTTTCCCCTTTTTAAAAGGAATGGAAAAGGTGAATTCCCCAGCCCTTGGAAAAAAATTAAAAAAAAATTTTAAAATTTTTCTTGGTTTCCCCCGTTTAAAAAAAAGGAAAAGAACGGGGATTCTTTTGAATTAAAACGGTTTTTTTCTTGTCTTTTCCGGGGAAATTTTGAGGGCTTAAAATTTTGAAGTAAATAAAATTTTTTTACGCTTTTTATTTGGGGCCCTTTTTATTTTTTTTATTTTTTTTCCTACAAGAAATTTAAAAAAGAAAAAATTTATACCAACCAATATAATCAACAGTCACAGTCCCTTTTATGGTTTTTCCCCACAAATGGTTTTTCCCCTTAAAATTTAGGAAATGTGAAAGAAATACATAACTCCCTTAATTTAAAAATCTCTTCAT